>JBBHKE010000433.1:0-17022 GCA_037447655.1 Zygnema cylindricum | reverse complement strand
TATGAGCATTCTAAGTAAGAGGTTGTCATAATATGGCAATCACTTTGATAATCTCTTTTCTCAAACTGTTGTTGGCGTGATTTGTGGATGCAGAAATATGTTTACCTGAGAGTTGTTTTTTTACCTCGTTCTTTGGTGGTGTCTACTGAGCGAGAGTTCTTTAATTGAAGTCATTTGCTTTCACTTTTGCTTGTGCACAGGTTGTGAGGTACATTTATGGCTCATTGGGTAGTGGCGGATGGTGAAGTCATGTTTTGTTGTGTTCATGTCTTCAAACCAGTACATGTGGATATGAAGAGTGGCACAAGGTCATCTTTTATGGTATCCATGTTGGTTCCGGCATGTTAGTGATGTTTCTGTTATCATGATAGATAGTCAAAATGCTTGTTTGGTCTTTCATCTTCATTTTTTCTTTTCCAAAATTAATCATCTAGCAATTCTTGCAGTCTGCTGTCCTGTGACCTTCATACTCGAATATAAAGTACGGACTCGTTTGAAACGGCCAGCCTGTCGACTGTCGGTCCAGGGTGTTCTCCCACCCTCGGCGATGTCTCTATTCTCTACACAACTGTTGTGGACCATTGGTATGGACACATAATTTTTCACGGGGTTGGGTGAACAACCCTCAAAATCTAGGTCTCTTGAACGCGTTCATTTTCTTACGACTATTTCTTTGGGGGTGTTCCCCGAGCATTGTAGGCGTTCCCAATTTCTACTGCTGTATTGCATTCTACTATAATATGGGACTTAGGGTAACGTTCCATCAGCCGAAAAGTAAGGTAGTTTACAGAAATATGCGACTATCTGTACCAAACCGTACCACTTATTTTGTTTTTATACGAAAAACAACATTAAAGAGAATTTTGCCAATACTCTCCGAAGGTCTGGGAGGTAACAGATGCTCAACCGCAAGGCGTCCGCTTCATTTTTCTCTGTACTAGTCAACCTACCTACCTATAGGAGGTGAGGGTGCTTGAGAGGTGAGGGTGGGTTGGTAGATACAAAAAAAAAAAATCGTGAAACGTTGGACAAATAAGTTACGTGTCACGATGGAAAGCCAACGAAAATTGACGAAATTTGCACATGGTATGTACGTTTCAAAATGTAAATGAAAATTAAAAAAGTAATCTCGAAACGGTCCTCCGACGCGCTATTTCTGGCAACGCTCTTTCGTCACACTATTTTCGGCAAAGAATTTTGTCATGTTCGAAAACATGAACCCTAAAAAATGAGTTGGCGTTTGCAAAAGGTACAAAATTTTTGTCGTATTGTGACTTGGTACGCAAGTACATGGTACGCAAGTGAAGAATTGAAGTGAAATTTATCGGTGTGAATATTTTTAAAAGATTTTAAATATCCAGTCAAAACCCACGTGGTGCCACTCAATGTATAACACGTGGTTTACAGGCTCTTCGTGATGGAACATCGACTCAAGGTAAGGGTAACATTCCATAAGGCAGTCCCAGTAAATGTACGGACAAGTCTAGTAACCGCGTTTACTGGAAGTCCGCTCCATTTTGTCGGGCCAATAATGAACCTTCCTCAATTATGATTGGCGCCACATAAATCTTAAAATAATCTACAAACGAAGTTAGAACGAAATATTTGTATGACCGGAGGTAGTTAATGATTCGTTCGTCAAGTTTGCGGCCAGATTTTGGTTTTGAAAATGGAAATCAAAATTTCGAAACGAAATTGCAAAAAGAAGCGTCAAACTTTGAATGTCGGTGGATGTCACACGGAGCGTGCGAGGATATTTTCGGTTGACCTGCAACCAGGGTGACAGGCGGCACATGGCCTGTACGACGTACACGCCTGTGATCGATTGTTCAAAGTAGATATTTTTTTCCTTTTTCACGTGTACCATGGTAATGAATGGTAATCATCCAGTTAGACACAACTCTCCTCGCGAGGAGAGTTGTGTCTTACTGGATGATGTGCGCGATTGCTTCGAGGATCTCAAAAAGTGAAACATCCAACGGTCAAGAATTACGCCTACATCATTAGGGCTTCCCGGCAACTTTCCACTAACGATGTTTCTTTTGACAAAAAAAAAAAATCTGGTACGGCTCGGTACGACGCTGTACAAAAACGTACGACGTCCAGTTATGAACCCCACTTTTCGCCTAAGGGTACGTCCCCATGTAAGCGATACTTTGAAAAAGTACTTTGGGGAAATGTTCCGTACTACTTTGAAAAGCGTCCCTATGTGCGTACTACTTTGAAAAGCGTCCCTATGTGCGAAAGTGAAATCAGAACTTTGACATGTGACGGTTGTAGACGTAGGTACAACTTTGTGACGGATGACAACGACTACGAAATTGGTGATGCCAACAAAAAGAGCGACAGTTGTAGATGTCTAGATTTTTGTAATTTTGTGACATGGCAGATGTTTAGGGTTTTGTAACATTGTGACGTCACGCTCATTTATGACAACGTCGACTTCACAAATTCAAAAACTTTCGGCCATGGATACCCGAATTCGTTTTCTCTACTTTTTTCGCTCTACTTGCCATAAAAATATACATAAAGGTAGTCAAAATAATTATTTTTCAAACATCTTTCATTTCATACCAATTTTGTCGTGCCTCATTCTAAAAAGTGTGAGATAAAAGTGGTAGTGTGAGAGGGAGAGGGGAGAGGCGATGACGACGCAGAATTCTACCAAGGACCCATGAATGAAAGTGGAGGTCTGCGACCCCTGCACATTTTTTTTTCCGTACATCCTCGTCTTTTCCGTACATGCTCGTGACGGGCATGGAGAAAAATAGCGAGTACTCTCCCTCGTCCTAAAATTTTCCCACTCGTGTGGCGCGTGCATGGGACGTTTCGCATTCGTTGTTTGGGTGGTACTTTCCCTGAAATCACCTCGCGAGGTGATTGTTGGTAAAGCTTTTTGACTGGCTGGATTCTCTTACCCGAGGGTCGAAAAAAGGAAAAGGCCAAAATTTGTTAAGATGACGACAAACTTGAAGTACATTCAAAGTATCGACTTGACGTTTGCTGTACTTTTAAAGAATTTGTTTTTTTGTACGGCTAAAGTTTTTCTCGTACGGAAATGCGTTTTGGGTGACAACGACAGATTAAAGTCGATACTTTAACACATGGGGACGTACCCTAAAGGAATGTTACCCTAAGGTTCCATTAGGGAAAAAACGTCGTTGTTTATTGAAAGCCGTACTATTTCGTACAGTGCCGTACAAAAAATAAAATGTCTCCACGTTTATGGGCGTAAACGTGGACTGTCGGATGCAGAATCGGATACGCCATCGTCTAACACTTTCAGTTCGCAACAAGTGACCAGGAGTAGGTCAATTTTAAGCGCCTGAACGAATAATATCGTGCCTGGTGGAAAAGCGAACAATTATCCACGACGACTACGCGACTAGGTGGGTACACGTCGCATATGACTTGTGCCTTCCGTCAGGGAGGGATGCGTCGCATATGACTTGTGCCTTCCGCCAGGGAGGGATGCGAGGCCACCGAAAGCCGCAAGAAAATCTTTATCGGAGGATTTTATTTTCGCGTCTGTTGCCATCCACTAACCATTCTGACATTTTGTTAAGCTTTTAAAAATCTTAAGTTTCGTTTGCCCTTACTGATTTCATTCAATAACGTCTTACGAGTGACTTTTTACCTTCGCTGGTACAAATATGTGGTCACACTTTGTTGACAAAGATTCTTTGGAGATTAGCATAATCTTATTTATCTACTACGTGGATCCAGTCAAAGTGTGCCACGCAAATAGAATGTTGATTAGTGACTCGACGTAATGGAATGATGGCTTCAAGAAACCAATTTTTGACGTTTACTGAGACTGCCTAATGGAACAACGCTCTCCATTAACCCTTCCCGTAGAGTAGGCTGTACGATTACATAAACGACTAATGGAACTTGACCCATATGCAGCTACAGTGGACAGTGTATAGGTATTATTAGTGTTGGGTATCGGGTAAATTCATATCGCGATAATCTCGATATTCGATATATCGAATATCGATCGAGGAGAGTCCTCGATATATCGTACCGCGACCAACATAAATTATCGCGATATATATCGCGATATATAGTATTTTTTAAATTTAATATTTTTATTTTTTTATATAATATGTTATTTTTGCGAAAAAGTCAAATTGTCTAATATGCCACGTACGCCGTGATTTTCGTTCCGTGACTTAAAGGTAGACGCCGCAAAATGCAACCGACAAAAAAGTACTAATTCTGTACTTCTAATGATTGCTTTTTTGGGGTATGGTTACACGAGGAGGTCTCTGTAATAGTACGGACAGCAAAATTTATGTATTACAGAGGCATCGGGTACATCGCGTATCGTTTCTAAATTAGTTTTACATACGTGTTCTGATATGAATGGTTCCACGTAAGCTGACTATCAAATCTCAAGAATCATCAAACATCTAGAAACCGACCTTTTTCGTATGGGAAATCGTACTTGCGTTTGACGTACGTGTACTTCACAAGTGTACCTCGTCAATGTACCTCAGAGATCTCTTCACTCCGCTGACTTTCAGGAAAAAACCGTATTTCTTTCCGGCAAAGATTTTACAGTGACTTTGTCTGAAGTCATGAGGCTTTGAAAACCTGTGGGATAATTATTTTTTTTTTTTTTTCAGCTTCGATATATCGAAGATACGATATATTGGCGATATATCGGCGATATATCGCGATGATTTGAAATTCGATATATCGAATATCGGGTACCTGAAATTCGATATATATCGAATATCGGCAATGGGTCCTCGATACCCAACACTAGGTATTATCATTTTTGTTTTTTTTGCCACTTAAAACATTGTTCCTTTGTACACGCTTGTCGGATTTTGGATCTGACGGTTGCGATTGAAATCCAAGATTCTCAGTTTACAATTGGCGGCTTCCATGTAATCGCAAAAGTGTGTACGGAAAAAATGTTGTTTTAAGTGGTGTTGGGTATCGAGGTCCATTTGCCGATATTCGATATATATCGAATTTTAGGTACCTGATAATCGATATATCGCTTCAATATATCGAAAAGCTATATATCGCGATATATCGCATCGTCGATATATCGAGGCTTTTTAAAACAAAAAATTATTACTATTTTTGCTACTGTTGCTAGTACCAATGCTGTTGCAGCTGGTAGTTAATATCCGGAAGCATTTCAATGTCATTATCCTATTCAACACCATGCTACCTCCCAGCCCTTAGGAATCCATGGAGAAAACTAAAAATGTAACCTTTCTATAATATTAGTCGTTGGGAATGGATAAGTCGTAATGAGTACCAGTCTGCAGATTGGTAGATGCCTGCAAAAATGCTTGCAGATTGGTAGGTATTCCTGCCTGAAAGCATGAAAAGAACAGTCTGCAATTTTTTTTTTCAGATTATACTTTGACTTAACTAGTGTGACCTTTTCGTATGTGAAATCTTTACCTACTAAATAGTTAAAAATATTAATTACGGAATTATTACTTTTTTGTCGGTTACATTTTGCGGAGTCTACCTTTAAGTCACGGAACGAAAATCTCGTCGTACGTGGCGTATCAAACAATTTGTCTTCATCGCTAAAATAACATATTTTATGAAATATTAAATTTAAAAAAATTATGTATATCGCGAATATATCGCGATAATTTTTGTTGGTCTCGGTACGATATATCGAAAATTTTGCTCGATCGATTTTCAATATATCGAATATCGAAATTATCGCGATGTGAAATTACCTGATACCCAACACTACACCGTGAATCGTTATTAGCCTTATGTACGCTATATCGGCACCCTAAAATTTTGACCTTGATACCTTAAATATGATAAACTACACTATTTAAGGAAGTGGACCATAATCTGCCACGTCTCCTGGCACTAAATTAGAATGAATGACGCTAATTTTTTCTTTACACTAATAATTTTTATACGCTAATAACGATTCAAGGTGTAGTTTTAAGTGGCGAAAAATTGTTATCACTAATAACGATACACGGTGTACTGCACAGCGTTAGCTGCCAACACGCCTTGCACCGTCTCGGAAATACGGATTCAACCGCACTCCAAAAATAAAGAGCGGACAGGCCAAGATTGTGTAATTAAAAAATTGGACGGTTAATATTGAGTCCAAGAAATAAGGGCTATGAAAAAGGCATATGTCTATCCCACACCTGCGGAAGATATAGGCGCATCTCAAAAAGGTGCGATTCTATTGGATCCCATTTCGCTGGAAAAAACTGATGTTTTGCAATTCAATGTTCCTCGAGGAGGGAGCGCATATTCCGACAAAAGTTAACGTTTTCTACCAAAAGTAAAATATTCCCCCCTGTCGCTGTACGGCCTTCACGTGTGCATAGCGCTCGCACGCGAATGTTTTCGATGCACATGCGACCACCCTTGGCAGTCAAGTGTCACCAGTACAGTACACCGCGCATCGTAATTAGAGTAGTGAAAAATTTAGAGTAAAAAAAGAGAAAAAAATAATTAGAGTAATTTACTCTAATTTATGTGATAGAACTGTTTCAGAAAGGAATTTACTCTAATTTATGCGGTGTACTCTAATTTGGCAAGCTAATATCCTCTACTGTAAATAAGGTATTCGTACAGAATCTGACAAAACGTACAGTTTATCGTCACTATGACGTTTGCACTACGCGGTTTGTTAAAACGCAGTTACATGATAATGGCCTGTATTAAATCATTATTTGTACTTTTTTACTTTTAAAGTACAATTTTGCACGGTCAGACGTCGTCCGTACTCCACACTATTGAAAACGAGCATATATTAGAATTAAAAACGCTAATTAAACCTTACCTTAAATAGTATAATGAAAAAATTAGAATCATCTACTCTATTTCATGTGATAGAGTCGAAATTTCGAGCGACCGAATTAGAGTAATTTACTCTAATTACGATTCACGGTGTACTGTAGCACTTGCAAGTTGTAGCACAAGCTGCACCTCTGGAGAACTGACTAGCAGCCTCCATGGCTGCCTGTGGACTTCTTCAGCGGCTGCTGCTGGTGCAGCGTCACGCGCTGCAACTTCCTCCCCTACTGATGCGACACGTGGCGCCTCCTTCATTCTTGAGGTCATTGGTTCCTTCTTCGCAAGAGCAGCTGTACAGCAAGGAGGCGCCATGGAAGCCACTGACAAAGGCAGTAGAGACAGCGGGAGCGGCCGCATCTGAAGAAGGCGCTATGCAATTGGCTGAAATGCAGTGTGAGGGCAATATCGCAGTAAGCAAAAGGACCTGCATGCTGAGTGGACCTGCCGTTACATGCGAAAGATACATTCTCCAGTTTTTTAATCTGCATAATGATTAATATGTGTGGTCTGCGGAAAAGATTATTTTTTTGAATTATGCTCTTACTTGGAGTATGAATGAAGTTGGAGAATATGTGGGACATGTATCTGGTTAGTGCAAAAGATTTTGTTTGTGGCAATTAACTCGTCAAAGGAGGCCTTAGAGGCCGTCACAAAGATGGAAGTGACAGAAAATTGTAGTAAAGGCGTTTATCACGAAAGGGTTTGATTGTTTCCAAATTGTTTTATGTGGAAGTAGAGCAGTTGAGTTTGCGACGTGTGATCCCGTATTCGTTTAAGATGACAGGAACTTGTTTCCTGTATGATTCACGCAAAAGATTTGCAGCACGTTCGAACATGGCCTCTTCAATCCAACTTCTAATGCTGGCTGCCAATGAGCGGAGGGTTGATAGTTTTTTGGTTAATACTGATCCCATGGTATCAGCAAGTGACAATCAGTTGTATAATAGTTATGGCTACTCGCCTTGTGCAGGATGCCTTTATGGAGGCTCTCCTGTGTTTTGGAGCGAAATCATGTACCCTTGAAGATGCAAATAGTGGCTCAGTTTTAGAAGAGGAGGTATGCATCTTCTTTGGTTATAGCAGCAAAATGAATACGCCTGTGCTTTTGGGTGCTTGTAGTTTGCTTGGACGCTCACCAGGACGGCTCGGTAGCTGGGGGCTTGTCTTAAGGGCTTTCTTTTTTTCTGTGTTAATGCTGCCAATTTGACCGCATGTTTGTGTTGTTGTGTAGTCCATCACGGCGGGTTTGTATTGTTCATAATGTCTTTTACACAGTACAATTTGTGTCTCCTGCTTCGTCACAAACGCCAGTTGTCAATGCTCTGACACTTCTGCAGTTTGGGCGTATATGTTTGCTATCAACCTGAACTGGGGTCCGGATGGGGGTTATGGACAGCTGTTTTCCAGTGGCCCAGTCCCATGGCAAGATGGGCCTCGCCAACTTTGGCATCAGGTGCTTCCCAGTGAATTATCGTTCAAACCACAAACTAAGGCTCCTGTTATATATACTAAGTTTTGCAATGGCAATCATTCAAGGCAGCTGTAACTGGGCTTGCAAGGCTGGTGCACCTTTCTTTCACCATCATTAGTATGTCTGCACAGTGTATGGTTTGTTAAGATATATTTTCGAAACCTGTTTATTGCACACCTTGAGTTAATGTGGAGTGCTCTGTTATCTAGGAGAATTGTACTAGGATACAAAGTTAACCCACATAAACCACATTAATAGCAGTGGGCAGTACACCGAATCTTTGGGAGTACCTCTGTGCAGAGCCTTGTAAAAGCATTGTTTCCGGCAAATGAAGATATCGCAAGAGCAGTTGCAGTGGCAGCTGAAACAGTGGGGCTTTCTAAACCACCAGAGTTTTCTGTTGCTGAGGTGGTGGATCAGGATTGGGTCCTGCACATTCAGGTACATTCATGTCTTGTTTTTTTCACTGTTACTCTAGGGGTATTCACCCTTTGCGCAATGCTGGTTTACGGATTGTTTACGGATTGTTACCGGTTATTTTGTCAGAATTCAGTAAGAATCGGGGAATTCTTACTTAATTCTAATCAAATATCCGGTAACGCTCCATAAACATTCCGTAAACGTTCTTTAAACACACGCAACATTGCTCAAGTGTGAATACCCTTACTGCTGTCGTATGTATTCGTTGTACAAACTTGATGTTCAAGTCGTTCACAACATTTAAGACTCTGCTCAGTTTCTGTAGATCAGCCGTTCAATTTCTCCTCGTTACCTTGGGGACAATTTGAAACATTAATATAGCAATGGCGGCAATTTCATTTCATGACTCAACATTGCTCAAGTGTGAATACCCTTACTGCTGTCGTATGTATTCGTTGTACAAACTTGATGTTCAAGTCGTTCACAACATTTAAGACTCTGCTCAGTTTCTGTAGATCAGCCGTTCAATTTCTCCTCGTTACCTTGGGGACAATTTGAAACATTAATAT
Source organism: Zygnema cylindricum (assembly GCA_037447655.1). Lineage (NCBI taxonomy): Eukaryota > Viridiplantae > Streptophyta > Zygnematophyceae > Zygnematales > Zygnemataceae > Zygnema > Zygnema cylindricum. The sequence goes on along the minus strand of JBBHKE010000433.1, from coordinate 7,749 downwards.
AGCAATGGCGGCAATTTCATTTCATGACTCACTTTTTGTTGATTTTGTCAAGCGACTACACTGCCCATCGTTATTAGTGTTAATAACACTAATTCTGTCGCGACTTTTTTTGGCCAAAAATCACAAAATAGTGTTAACAACATTATTTAAGGAAGTGGACCAAAATCAGCCACGTCACCTTGCACTAAATTAGTATTATTAATTCTAATTTCGCATTTACATTAATTTTTCTTTAACACTAATAACGATGGGCGGTGTAGTGATCAAAGCCGGTAAGGTAATAATGTATTATTATGTTTTTGCGACGGTTTATTTATGATGACAGAACACGCACAAGCCTATACAACTGGCACCAGACTTTTGGATTGTACCGTCCTGGTGTTCCCCTCCAGTAAGGTCTCTACCCATGTTTTTGCTTTCCCTCGCTGGTTTTCCCTTTAGAATCCCTTGGCCCTCTGTGTTAGTTTTCGCTTTTTGTTCAGTAAACTATCGATGATTCGCTCCTTTTCATTCTCTTCCAGACTGGCACTCTCCTCTCCTCTTCCCTCCTGTCTATTTTTTGCTCTTGTTTCTTCTGCCCTGAACCTTCTATGTTGCCGTTTTTACCCAGGACCCATCAGCCATATCCGTGGTTTTGGAACCTGGGTTAGCCTTTGGCACTGGAGATCATCCCACAACGCGCCTTTGTCTGCTATGGTTGCGAGAAACCTTGCGAGGAGGAGAGCTTGTTCTTGACTACGGTTGTGGCTCAGGAGTCCTCTCCCTTGCAGCCCTTAAGGTATATTGCCACATTACTGACAATGCACGACATCTATATCTTCCTTGTCATCTTTCCTTGTCATCCCCTCTATTCTCTAATTCCTACGTTTCTCTTCTTTTTCTGTCTTCTAGAGTGTCAACATCCGTCCATCTGTCTCTCTTTTCTTTGGTTCCACCTGTGTTTTTGTTGCTTCTTGTTTCTGGTGTTCCACGTGGGTATGTAATGCACATTGCAATACGAGCTGTTTTTTTATAGAAGTGAAATGCTCTGTGCAGTCATTGACTCCGTGAAACCAGGATTTTGCAATATGACAAATAAGAGACATTCATATGTTACTGGTTATTTTTGTGGTCGTTCCTTTGATCGCCATTGTTATTAGTTTTTTATTGAAGAATGGTTTGCTTCTTCTGGCGTACAGATTGGTGCTCGGCGAACAGTCGGAGTAGATATCGATTCTTTGGCTCTAAGTTCTTCAGCATACAATGCGTCTCTAAATGGCTTTGGAAAGGAGTCTTATCAATCTTTCTTGGCGAAATTGAATGGTCCGGATCCAGTGCCATCAGGGGCTGCGGTTAATGTTATACCAGATGAGGGTTTGGACAGTAGAGGTTCGAGCAATGGACACTCCACTGGGAAGGGGGAATTTGATGTGGTAGTGGCGAACATCCTTCTCAATCCTCTTTGTGCTCTGGCAGACACCATAGCGGGTCATGCCAGGCCAGGGGGACAAGTGGCCCTTTCAGGCATTTTGGAAGAGCAAGTGAGTTTACACAGCTAATAGCGCATATGCTGTTTTAGGCATTTGGTCAGCTTGGTGGGTATCTTTTTTTTAATCTGGCGACTTGATGCCCGCATGCTTGCTAAGGCTTTTTATTGGGAGTCATTTGACGGTAGGCACTCAATTTCTAAGATATATGACACACGTATACTTGACTTTCGTAGCAAGAAAGGGGGCAGTTTAACAGTTGTTTTTTGGAAAATCAGTTTTTATAGCATTCTTGGTCACAGATTTCTCGTCGTTGTTTAAAAACCAGTTTTTTAATGCTTTCTTGGTCGTTGATTCCTTGTCATTTTTCAAAAATCGGTTTTTAAAGCATTCTTGGTACCGATTGCTTTGCTACAGGTGGACGCCGTCTGTGCAGCATACTCTGGATACCTCGATAGTATGAAAGTGACGGCCGAAGACGGCTGGGCATGCGTTCACGGCCGGAGAAAAGAAAAAGAGACAATATCGAAGTAACTAAACTGTAAGAGGCTTGGCACTTCAATTTGAGGTTTTCACAGAATGTGTTTGCTTCATTAATATATTGGTTGATTACACATTTGTTAGTTTTCAATAATGAAAGCCCGTTTTCAAGCTGTCCAAACGTGATAAAGTGGAGGGCTGCATGGAATCATTTTTCTCTGAACTCAATTCTGAGAATCGACTACTGGTGATCCCAAGTCTTATTGTGGGCCAATTCCATTGGGAACCTTCGTTCACAGTTCTTCTCAGTCTACTCGTTCTGAATGCCTTCACACTTTCTGGATACAATCTTTTCCTACAAAATCCATCAACCTCTTGGCTCTTTTTTTGCATCGTCTCTGTGAAACTCGGTGACCTTCCTAATTGCCGCAAGGTGTGGCTCGTATAATCAGCTTGTCTCCTATTTTCTCATATTCTTTATCATATTCTTCAGTCAGTCATGCCCGCTAGTCATGCCTGCAATGCTGTTATTCCTCATTCCTCCCGACATCTTTCCTCCCCCATCCTCCCTCCCTACATCCTTTCTCCTGTATCCTTCCTCCCTACATCCATCCTCCCTCATCCTTCATCCTTACATCCTTCCGACTTACATCCTTCCTACGTCATTCTTCCCTACATCCCTCCTCCTGTATCCTTCCTCCCTATATCCATCCTCCCTCATCCTTCCTCTCTACATCCTTCCTCCTTACATCCTTCCTCCCTTCATTCTTCCGCCTACATCCTCTGCCTACATTCTTCTGCCTACATCCTCCCTCCTAAATCTTTCCTCCTATATCCTCCTACATCCTTCCTCACTGCAACTTCCTCCCCCCTCCTCTAAATCCTTCTTCCTACATCCTTCCCTGCATACATCCTTCCTCCTATATCCTTCCTCCCTATGTCTTTCCTCCCTACATCGTTCTTCCATACATCCTTCCTCTCTACATTCTCCCTCCTAGATCGTTCCTCCGACATCCTTCCTCCTATATCCAACTTCCTACATCCGTCCACCTACATCCTTCTTTACTACATCCTTCCTCCTACATCCTTTCCATCTTCATCCTTTCTCCCAACATCCTTTCCATCTTCATCCTTTCTCCCAACATCCTTCCTCCATTATCCTTCTCCTACATCATTCCTCCTGACATCCTTTTTCCTAGTTCTTCCTCCTATATCCTTCCTCGACATCCTTCCTACATCCTTCCTCCTAGATCCTTCCTTCCTACAGCCTTTCTCCTACATTCTTCCTACATCCTTCCTCCTACATCCTTCCTTCCTACAGCCTTTCTCCTACATTCTTCCTACATCCTTCCTCCTACATCCTTCCTCCTACACCCTTCCTTCCTATAGCCTTCCTACATCCTTCCTCCTACATCCTTCCTCCTACACCCTTCCTTCCTATAGCCTTCCTCCTACATTCTTCCTACATCCTTCCTCCTACATCATTCCTCCTGACATCCTTTATCCTAGATCTTCCTCCTATATCCTTCCTCTACATCCTTCCTTCCTACAGCCTTCCTCCTACATTCTTCCTACATCCTTCCTCCTACATCCTTCCTTCCTACAGCCTTCCTCCTACATTCTTCCTACATCCTTCCTCCTACATCCTTCCTCCCTCATCCTTCCTCCTACATAATTCCTCCCGACATCCTTCTTCTTAACATCCTTCCTCCTGTATCCTTCCTCCTACATCCTTCCATCCTTCCTTCATCCTTCCTCCTACATCCTTCCTCCCTACAACCCTCCCCCTACATGCTTTCTCCTACATCCATCCTCCTTACATTCTCCCTTCTAAATCGTTCCTCTTGACATCCTTCCTCCTACATCCTTCCACCTACAACCTGCTTTCTTGCATCCTTCCTCCTACATCCGTTCCTCTACATCCTTCCTCCCTAAATCCTTCCTCCCTCATACTTCTCCTACATCATTCCTTCCGAAATCCTTCTTCCTAACATCTTCCTCCCACATCCTTCCTACATCCTTCCTCCTACATCCTTCCTCCTACATCCTTCCTCCTACATCCTTCCTTCTACAATCTTCCTACATCCTTCCTCCTACATCCTTCCCACATCCTTCCTCCTACATCCTTCCCACATCCTTCATCCTTCATCCTTCATCCTTCCTCCCTCATCCTTCTCGTACATCATTCCTCCCGACATCCTTCTTCCCAGCATCCTTCCTCCTACATCCTTCCTCATACATCCTTCCTACATTTTTCCTACATCCTTCCTCTTACATCCTTCCAGCCTTCCTTCATCCTTCCTCCTACACCTTTCCTACATCCTTCCTACATCCGTCCCCTACATCCTTCCTACATCCGTCCCCTACATCCTTCCTCCTATATTCTTCCTCCTACATCCATCCCACATCCTTCCTCCTACATCCTTCCTACATCCTTCCTCCATCCTTCCTCCTACATCTTTCCTCCATCATCCTTCTCCTACATCATTCCTCCCGACATCCTTCTTCCTAACATCCTTCCTCGTATATTCTTCCTGCATTTTTTCTACATCCTTCCACCCTTCCTTCATCATTCCTCTTAAATCCTCCCTACAGCCTTCCCCTTGCGTCCTTCCTACGTCCTTTCCCACATCCTTCCTACGTCCTTCCTCACACATCCTTCCTCCTAGAGGTTCTTTTTTAACTCATACCATACACAGTTTAAATAATCCAACCACTTCCCATATGTTGCTGAAACATAATGGCATTGGTGTAATTAGTTTTTTGCCGGAGTAGGACCTGTACTGTAGTTGTTTGCAGCCGGTTTAGCTTAGATTTTTTTTTTTTTTTTAGAGTTTAATGTACATGGATTTCATGACCACTCTTTAGTGAGCACTTCATATTTGTGTTGTTTTTTAGTACTTTGCTCAACGCCATATGGTTGTTTCTTTGTACAAATTTTGTTTCAATAGATGTGTGGTTTTCTCCTGAAATCGATGCATTGTTTTGTGGTTTTGTTTGGCTCGACTGTTGCTTTCGGTTCTTTCCTGAGCCGTTTGGCTTCCTTCAATAAGCGTGATGTTTGGTTTATCTCAGTTACGAGGGTAAATTTATTGTACTCCTTCATTTAAGTGGCCACCCAGATCTAATCACACATTCCTACTGCCAAGTATTTATCTTACCAAGGTTGACAAAATGCAACGCAGGCTGGAGAAAAAGTCAAGATATTTTCTCCTTTGGAATGAAAAGGAAACTTAGAAAATGCCAAAACTTCATTTGCCTTGGTAATCTGTTAAAATATGCCTTGCAGTCGAAAAGCTAAGCAACAAAAGAAGTTTTATGAATTTACACTACTAAGATAATGTGTGTTAGTTTGTGATTGTCCATTCTGTTTTTTGGTTCCTGTTTCAATTCCAACACTTTCAACACCCAACTTCTTTCTTTATGGCGGTTTAACGTGGATGGGTCCCCTTTTATGGTAAAGGGCCGACTTTATTAAAAAGCTCGATGGTAAACCTTTCGAATTCATGAGATCAAAAGGAAGCAGCAAGAATAGCTACATGTGGAGGGAATAAAATAAAAAAGACAAGCAAGGCAAAAGCGATGAACATACATAACAATGGCAGGTAAAACAAAAACACCCAAAAAAACAGTAAACACAACATGAAACACCTACGGAAAGATCTAATAGTGTGAAAACGAAAATGACTCAACCAAACCCCAAAATAATTATGACAGGAGTGAACGAGTCCGGAATGTTTATATCTTTTCTTTTATCTTCCTTGTTGTTGCTTCCATTTTTTGTTTCGCCGCTCTTTTGTTTTTATTGTTGTTTATCAGTGTTGGTCATGTCGCCTTTTGTACCCCAGACTCAGATGGTTTACCATCGTGTTTTTAATTTATCCTGCACATTACGTCTTTTGGTTCCAAAAGCCTATTTAGCTTGTATCTAAAGCAAACTTTTTGGTATATCGATTTTTTCTTTCCATGGGCTTTTACTCTTTGCTTTGACTTTATTATTTTGTTTGCAAATTTGGTTTCCGCATTGTTCTCTATGATCATAGATTAATCGCGCCTTCAGGTCCACTCTTTTGCTCAGAGGGCTACTATCTACTTTTTTTTTATGTTTTGACAAATACTTGAACTACAAAGTAGTAGTGTTAGGTTTAACCTCAATAATGTTTCCTTGACTGGGCATGTTTGACATCACTGTGGAACTCTTACACACAAATGAGACACAAGAATTACAAACAAATGAGACACAAGAATAGATGTAGTCACCATTTTTCCGCTCTTGTGGAAAAATATTAGTATACTCGCGTGCTCTTTTCTTCTTGCCTCTCATGTTGAATATTCGGCAAATCTCTAAGGTTTGGTACAACCAAGCCTCTTATGTTTCCCCTTATCTCCTATGACCCCCAAATGTCTTCTTAGTAAAGCTTTTAGAGACTTGCTGTTGTTTGAGACTCTATCCACAGTGAATAGACAGAATTAACTTCCAGCCCACTTTGTCGTACGTTCACACAAAATACAAAGCATAAAAAGGACAGAACGTAAAAAGCAACACAAAAGACAAAACACAAACAAATCACACAAGACAAAACAGAAAAGACGAACTCACAAAAGCTTCTCGAGGAGCTTCTTTCCGATTCTTCACGTGCACGCTTTTTCTCTTGTAGTGGACTTGGTTACGGATTGTAGCTATTGTCTACCCCTATTTTATCCACCCTCCATTAAACATTGTGATACTTGATGGTGCACGTCGTATATTTGGTGACGTTGTTTTGGCGAACCCGACGCCAAAATCAGCCGTCAATTAAGCAGCTCCGCATGTTGGTGTACCGTCGAGATATTTGTCTGTTTAGGTGTGGCTTTGAATGAGTTTCTCTGTGCTTGTGGTCAACACTTGTTCGAGCACAGAGGTGTGCAAACTTCTATCCTCCTTCAATCGTCTATTACAAGTGTAGATCATCCCTACGTGATTCAAGGAACAATTGCTTTTCGTAGATTTTTAGATATGTTGGGGTTTTGTTGATTCATTTTTGTTTTCGCGCTCTATTGGAACTCTCCTTAGGTGTTTACATTGGTGCTTGTTGCCTCTTTGGATGTTCTCGGTTTCCCTCCCATCTTTTCATATTTTTGCTAGTTTTGCCTTGCTTATTTTTTTTCTTTTATTCCCTCCACATTTTGTTTTTCAGATTACGTATTGCTGCCTCTTTTTCTTCCTATGGACTCATATGGATTACCCTCACACTTTTTAATCAAGTGGCCCATATGAACGTCTACAAAAGAAATAACACAAGACAAACTACACAAAGGCAAAACACACAAAAAAACCCAAAGGACAAACCACACTAAAGACCAATCACACAAAAGACATAACGTACAAAAGTCAAAACATAAGAGATATCCCACAAAAGAAAAAACACAAAAGACAACAAAGACTACACAAAAAACAAAACACACAAAAAAACACAAATGACAAACCACACAAAAGACCAATCACACAAACAACATAACGTACAAAAGACAAAACATAAGAGATGTCCCACAAAAGAAAAAACACAAACGACAACACAAAAGACAACAAAGACAATACACAAAAAACAAACCACACAGAGGACAAACCACACGACAAAACAAAACACAAAAAGGACAAACCATAAAAGACAAAACAAACAAAAGAGAAAGCACCTAAAAGACAACACACAAGTTTAAACCCACAAAAAAAAGAAAGAAGATAAAACACACCATAGACAAAACATGCAAAAGACAACCTACAAAAGACGTCTGCAAAGAAAGGTTTCAGTTTGCAAGAAAGGTT
>JBBHKE010000431.1:0-39611 GCA_037447655.1 Zygnema cylindricum | reverse complement strand
GGATCAAGGATCGAGGATCGAGGTTCGAGGTTCGAGGATCGAGGATCGAGGTTCGAGGTTCGAGGATCGAGGATCGAGGATCGTGGATCGAGGATCAAGGATCGAGGATCGGGGATCGGGGATCGACGATCGCGGATCGTGAATCGTGGATCGAGGATCGAGGATCATGGATCGAGGATCGAGGACACAAAAGACAAAATATAAAAAGGACAAGATATGTAATGGACAAAATGTGAATAGGACAAAACACAAAAGGGACAAAATACAAAAAGGACAAAATACAAGAAGGATAAAATACAAAAAGGACAAAAATACACAAAGGACAAGATATAAAATGACAAAATACACGAAAGACAAGATACACAAAGGACAAAACATAGAAAGGACAAAATGTGGAAAAGACAAATACACAAATGACAAAATGCAAAAAAGACAAAATAGATAAAAGGACAAAATCTTGAAGAAGGACAAAATACAGAAATGGCAAAATACATGAAGGACAAATACAGTAAGGATAAAATATAGAAATGACAAAAATTTAGAAAAAGACAATATACAAAAGACAAAATATACAAAAGACAACATATGGAAAAGACAAATTAACAAAAAAATAAAAAGACAAAATACAAAACAGACAAAACACAAAAAGGAAAAGTGCAGAAAGGACAAAATACATAAAAGACAATACAACAAGGATCGAGATGTGGAGAGAGGTATGGAGACGGAGATGAAAGAATATATAATTCCTTTTTATTCTCAAAGAATGTATCATTCCTTTTCATCTCAAAGAAGATAGAATTTTTTTTTTTCCTCTCTCACCTTTTATTTTTGAGTACTGGTTTTTTGGCTCGTGCCAGCTCGGCTTTGGTCAAGGAGGGCTTTCCGCCGAAAAAGTTTTAACTGCCCGAAGGAAGGGAGAGTGAACCTGCCATGCAAAACCCCCGTTACGAACCGTCCCATAGAAATACCTGGAACCATTATGCAAAAACACAGAGATGCTACATGGAAACCCAGAGACTGGTACACTTACGGAAAATGACAAGAAGCATCGAGAACTGTTATGTGATTGGCGGCCAGTACAAAAAGCTCTAAAAAAACTGTTATACGAAAACAGGAGTATTGCCCACATGAAAAATGCTTGCACTATACCAATAACAATGAACCAAATGACAATAATATACAGCAAAGACCCCATAAAAAACACAAAGAAATAAAAGAAATGAATCAGACAATCAATACAAGACAATTCAAAACTGTGTTTTACGAACAAAATTGAGTAATCTTACAAATGGACATATGAACACAAAACAGAAGCCAAGAAAGGAAATAAACACTTATCAACAAGCAACAGAAACAAAATAATTTCAAAATAAATCGTAGCACAATGAATGTCGAAAGAATAATTAGAAAAAAACGTGCATAAATGAAACAAAACAGATGCACAAACAAACGGAAGGAAAGAAACGACGGCGCAGATCAAACAAAAAGTCGATGAAAAATTATGTGTTTGGCGGAGTTTGCTGTTATTGCAGGGCACCTGTGCCTTCTGTGAAATTAGTGTTTAAACTGAGAACCACATAGATTTAAAACAAACATTGGGCATATATATAATTCATATTACCTAAACTTGCTAATTGAGAACACATGTATATAAATTAGCAGTAACAAACCACAGACAAACAAACAGAAACAATCATTAAGACGATTACACATGTTTTGCTATTTTAAAATTTAAAAGATATCCTTGTTTCTGCTAATTTAAAATTTTGGCGCAGACGAAGAAGAAAATTTAATAAGATCAAACTGAGCCTGTGGAGGAAAGAAGGAAAAGAAATCCAGTTTAGAGCTGGGATTGCAGGAAGAACGGAAGAAGGGAATAGAGGTAAAATAGCACTTTAGTGCAAGTGGAAATGTTGTTTTGGTAAGAAAACCTTCTCACCTTTTTGCCGCCGTGGGCGTTGCTCAAGTTTGTACCAAATGAACGCCTACACTTTTTTTTTCAAGTACTTTTTAAATCAAACGCCCAAAATCTCAAATCGCGAGATGACAAAAGTTTCGGAAAATCTAAACGAATCGTAAACCGACGATTATCGCCGTCAATCCGGCAGCGACTCGAAAAAAAGAAGTTTCGATCAATTTCCAAAAAGCAATTGTGGGCATTGAAGCTATTGATGCATTCATGGAGGCTTGCCACGGTCGAATGAAAGGTATTCGTTGACAGGCATTTTTTGGCGTTGCTTTCTCTGCGAGAGCCTGTGGAGGGAAAGAAGGAAGAAAAATCAGGGTTTAGAGCTAATGATTGCAGGGAAGAACGGAAGAAGGGAAGGAGGAAACAGCATAAAAGTCAAAATAGCACTTTAGTGCAAATGAAAATGTTGTTTTGGTAAGAAAACCTTCTCACATTTTCGCCGCCGTGGGCGTTGCTCAAGTTTGTACCAAATGAACGTCTGCACATTTTTTTTCACGTTCTTTTTAAATCAAACGCCCAAAAGCTCGAATCGCGAGCCGGCAAAAGTTTCGAAAAATCAAAACGAATCGTAAACCGACGATTATCGCCGTCAATCCGACAGCGACTCGAAATAAAAAAGTTTCAATCGATTTCCAAAAAGCAATTGTGGGCATCGAAGCTCTCGAAGCATTAATGGAGGCTTGCCACGGTCGAATGAAAGGTATTCGTTTCGAAATTGACGTCATAAATGCATGTTGGACTCGAGACAAAAAACTGTACGGATAAGACAAAAGACAAAACGAAGAAGGGAGGAAGCGAGGGGATGAGGACAAAATACAGGGGAGAGGGAAAAAAAACGAAAAGGGGGGACAATAATGTTAGAAGGTATTCGTTTAGAAATCGAAGTCGTAAGTGTATATTGGACTCCAGACAAAAAATTGTATAGATAAGACAAACTAAAAGACACAAAAAAATAAAAAAAAGGTAGGGAACGAGGACGGTGGGGAAAAAATGGGGGGGAGAGGGAAAAATATGGAAAACGGGGAAAAAAACGGGCAGCTGTTAGAAGGTGTTTGTTTCGAGATAGAAGTCAGCAAGAAAGGAAGGGAGGAAGGAGACGGAAAAAAACTAGGAAAGGAAAAACAAAAGAAAGGAAAAAAAACGGAAAACACAATTGTTAAAGCTATTTGTTTCGAAATTGAGTTCATAAATGCATGTTGGACTCGAGAAAAAAAACTGTATAGATAAGACAAACCAAAAAAAAATTACAAGAGAAAAAATGGGAGGGAAGCGGGAGATAGAGGGGCAGGGGGAAGAACAGGGGAGAATGGAAAAGGGAAAAGGAAAACAGCAAATTTGCATAAAATAAAGAAGAATGAAAGAAAAAAAAAAAAAACCTAAAGAACTTACCCTTGTTTTCGCAATTCTTTTTCAGCCAAATCAGCAGCGACCTATATTTGCCATCCTTGGTCAGCCAAAAAAATTGCAAAACTGCCCACAACAGCAATTTTTGCCTGATCCGCTCCCAGAAAAAAAATAAAAAAAATCTGCCCCGTTTACTTCTGAACTTGCTACTTTTTCTGCCCCTCTTACTATTAAATTGTTCAGTTTTTATAAATCTCTTTTTTTTATTTATTTCTCAAGTAATTGGGAAAGGATGAAAAAGTCTTACAATTCCAAAGTCGGTCCAAAACCTAAAATATTAAACATCGAACGAGCAGCATCTCCAAGTAAAACCTGTTTAGAAAAAGAGAAAGAGAGAGAGAGAGAATAGAATAATTGAAGATATAAGAAGAAGAAGTAGAAAATCCCTCTCTCTTTTTCTAACTCGTCTAGGGTCCCACCCCCTCCTCCCTCGTGATGCTAAAAAGTTCTTGCTTTAATAAGTATAAACATCATACCATCCTCCTCCTCTCCCCACCTCTTTCTCCCTCTCCCCCCTTCTTTTCTCTTTTATTTTTTGTTTCCGGCTCATTTTAGTTTTGTTCCCATACGATTCTCTTCATTCACAGAAAAAAAAACACTATTTCAATTCTCAGGGTCAACTTATCACTGTCTTTTCATCTCCCTCTCCTTCCTCATTCTCTCATGATTCTCTCCCTTCCCCTTTCTCCATCACTTCCTCTCACTCACTTCTTCCCTCTCCCGATTCTCATCTCCAAGGATAGATACCTAAAAAAATACGTCATATGCATAATAAATATAGGGGACTCATTTTTCTAGTTAACAAATGATTTTTTGAACTTGTAGATAGGAAGGGTACAGAGGGAAAGGGAGGAGATGAGGGAGAGAGAAAGGGAAGGGACAACAGGGTAGGGAGACAAGAAGGAGGGAGTAAAGGAAAAGGGAAAAGGGAAAATAAATGGAGAAAAAGAGAGAGGAGAGGGAAAGAGAAGAGAGGGAGAAAGACAAGGACCCTTACTGTGTTTTTATAATAAAAAGATGAAACTTTCACACTTAGATTTTGCTGTTCCTCTGCAGCCAGTCTCAAACAGTTTTCACTGCTGCCAGAAAAAGTTCCCAAGCTGCCCAAAACATACACAGTCGAAGGGTTACACAATGCCTTACAATATAAAAAAAATGGAAGTGAAATCACAAAACCATTGAAAAGAAACAAAAAACCTTCAAAACCATTCATATCCATAACATTCCCTCCCGTCCAAATAAAATACAAAAAACAAAAATGAGCAAAAACCTAATACAAAAAAGCGAAAAACAGGAGCAAAAAACTCAATACAAAAAACAAAAAGAACAAAACTCAATACAGAAAAGAGAAAACATGAAAGAAACGTACTCTTGGTTTTCGCCCTTCACAGGAATCCTGTAGACATGGCACCAGCCAGATGTCTGACCTCTGCGATATTTCGGCGATTTTCTAGAGCATGGCTCGTGGCACAAGTAACTTCAAAAAAAAAAAAATGAAACAAGTACAACAAAGCAGTACAAAACAATCAGAACAAAACCCAGGACAGAGAACAAAACCTAGGATACAGGATACCGAACTGCGACCTGGAAATTAAATGAAATAAGCGTTGTGGAGATGTATTGCACTAAAAGAGAGTGTTTAAGTTCCACTTTTTACAGCTGTATTTTGAGTTTTTTTTTGAGCTTCATTTCTATTAAACGTTTAAACATTTGTCCATTTTGTTTATTTAGATGTCAAATAACTATTTTCTGACTGACAGTTGTGCTTTGTACAATTTCTGTAAAGCTAAAAAATATACAATTTCAACTAACGTATGGTTGCTATTTTGTTTTCGCATAAAATTGCAGCTGCCTTTACCCGTTGCTGAAAAAATTAAACAGAAACAAAAAAAAAGAAAACAAATTTCCGAATTAAAACTGTGTAAAATTCATGCAAAACTTGACAAAATTTATGGGAAATTGAAAAACAAAAATCGCTACTCACTTTTGCAGCTGTCATAAAAAACCTAATTCAAAGGACAGTTGGCAAGTTGTGAGCAAGATTCACAGAATTTTGGCACAAAAGACAAACTGACACGTGTAGATAGTAAAAGTAGTCATGGAAAGTCCGTTTAAAAAACGAACCCTTGTGTTATACATTTTCAATCTCTCGAAGATGAAATGCAGACAGGCAGCAAGAAAATGACAGCAGAGTCTCTTTCCACTGCAAGAGGATAAAAAAAAAAAAACTAGGGTTTAAGTGAGAATTTTTGTTTTGTAAAGTTCCTATTTCTAAAATTAAATACAAAAGTAGCTATAAAACTGATGTGGTAATCTGGTATGAAGCAGAAAATACGTACTTCAAGAAAACAATTGCAGAAAAATAAAGATTTTATCTTGTATGAGAAAAGCAGATAACAAAATAGTAAAAACGGAAAAGCAAATGAACTACAGAGAAAACCACAATTTAAAGACCATTTAAGGATAGAACTGACGTATCTAAAAAACGGAAAATGAGAAAGAGCGAGGGAGAGCGATAGGAAGAAGGAGAGAGAGAGAAACAAACCTGTAAGGATGAACGAAAACAAAGAGAGGACTTCGCGAGAGTGAGAGTACAGGTAATCTTAGAAAGAGAATGAGAATGGAGATTGGAGAACAGAGAAGACGAGTTGGATGGGAGAATGTTATTTTTGAGTCATACGAAATAGTATACCTCATGCATCACATGGATCCATGCATGATGTGTGGACAACGTCTGCTTGCGAACGGGCGGAAAAGCCGCGCGCGAAAATTCAGGATCCCAACCGTTGATTTGATGATCCACGGTTGAGGTTCTATTTAAGTTGTTTCCCGAGCGGGATTTCGATTTTACCGTTCAAATTTAAGGGTACGGCCCCATGTAGTTGTAACTTAGGGTATGTCCCCATGTGCATAAGTAAGGGTTTTTTACTGTCGTTATCCTGTAAAACTTAGCGCCGTACTGCCTAAGGGTATGTCCCCATGTGAATAAGTAAGGGTTTTTTTCTGTCGTTTTCCTGTAAAACAGTAACAGTAATAGTGGATCGAACATTTTCGTAAATGGGTATTTAAGTATTACAAAAATAGAGTTTTGAATTTGATAGACGTCTGCCAAAGAATCGCACGATTTGGGGTTGTATTTTAAAAGATATAATGATTGGTCAATTTAGGCGACAGCGCGAGGTCAAAATAACGATTTGGAGTTCATTGTTACGTGTCAATATTTCGTTTGGTACGCACGATGGTTCGTTTCGTACAATTTTTAGTACGAAACGTCACTTTCACTTTATGGAATTTCGTAGGAAGTTTCGCGTGCGAAATTTGCGACGCACGTTCGTGCGAAGTTGCGTTTCGTTTGGCGCGCACTTTTGCACGTAAATGTTACGTAGTGAAACGTAGCGTTTGATTGGTTAGTAAAGCAATAAGTAGTTAGTGAGAGATTTCGCACGTTTTTGCATTAGTCAATCCGAGTCATTGTTGATCAATGATTGGCTCAGGTAAAAGCTTGTTCAAACGCTGTTCAAACGGAGCGTTGACTTTGGCCTGGTTAGTCCACGGCGATGATGGATAAATAGTGAAGTGTAAGAGAAGAGTAGGCATCTTTTCCTTTGGAAAAGTTTGTGGAAATTCCGACTGATCTTGGTCCTGAGCGATTTAAACCAAATTGGAGAAGTGGCATTTTTGCATTGAAATCCCTTACTAACTACGTAGTGTTTTAGTAGTTAAGAGATAGAATTATTTAAGAGTGGAGAGTAGAGGAAAACACTTAAAAAGAAGAGTTGAGCCACAAGGGGAAGAGACCAAGCTAATGTTATGTGGACAGAAGCGTCTTATAGTTTAAAGTTTATCCTTATGTGAGTGCTTTCCAATGTGTCGAATGTGTGGTTGAAATGTTTGTAGTAATGGGATTTATTGAGAAGTAGGAGATCCTATTATATATGGTATCAAAACTTTGGTTAGAAACAAAGGAGAAGTTTGCTCACTCGAAGATCGACTGCAGTGACCAGTGAGGGTGCTCTAAGCTGTGTCGGTAGAACCACAATGTGAAATGTGAAGTGGTAGGGGATTGGAGGGAAACTAAGTGATCACAATGTCAGCGGCCGCTGGTTAGATGTGAGGCGTGCTTAGGTCCTAAAGACTAAGGCGAGGTGGGCAGTGTAGCCACCGCTGAAGCTCACTCCAATTACCAAGAGGCGAAACAGACTTGCCTTCTCATAGCAATGATTCGTATGTAAATGGAGGGCTTGAAGCCATGAAGGGTGAGGATGTGAGGATTAGACAGTAAAAGATCCTGATATCGTAGGAAATGGGAAATTTGCTAATGGAGGAGAAGGAAAGTGGAGCACTTTACTTCTTCAAGAGCAAAGGAGTCCAGAAATGACTTAAAACTTTTCAAACCCTAAAAAGTTACCTTTGATTCCTTTTTATTTTGCTGTTGCAAAATTTGTGGTTAGATTTTACCTTTGAGAGCTTTAAATTTTGCTATTGCAAAATTCGTGGGAAACTTTTTACCTTTCTATTTCAATGTTTAGGAAATTGAAAATTTAAATGTGCACAAACTTATTTTCAATGTCTTATTGATTTCTCACATTTCGATATTTTTAAAGGATTTGTTAAGGAAAATAAGTCTTGGATTGGAGCAATCTGAGGACTTCAAGTCTACAACAAATTTCTTTCGGAAATTATATGCTACCTTTCCTTTTGCTTGAATTCATTGTGTGATAATAGCAAATTCTACATAGAAACGTGAAACACAGATTGCTTTGAATGTTTGGAAACGTGAAATGGAGAATGCTTTAAATGTTTTGAAGAAGCGTATTCTGAAATTGGTCAAAAGATTTAATAATCATGTTGTTGTTGTGGATGAAACAATTTATGAATTGAAGAGTGAATTGACGGATGTTAAGGAAAATATAAGTGTTTCAAATCAGAAATTGGATGAACTAATTAATCTAATTCACTCCAAAAATGTTGCTTATGACCAAAATGGGGAGAGTAGTAACAAGATTGCCAATTTTGATCACAATAGACTTAAGAAGATAAGAGATCCGAAATTGTCTATCAGTGAAACACCATCCTTTGATGGTAAAAATATTGATGAGTTGGATGCTTGGAATTTTCATATCGAGTATTATTTGGAATATAGGAATTGTGATTGTGATGATTACATTTCTTTTGCCGTAAGCTGTCTGAAAGGCAATGCTCATATTTGGTATTACACTCAGAGAAGGTCTAACCTAATTATTGATAATGTTGATTTTAAAGCTTTTGAGACCGCGATCAAATCTCGTTTCTTGTCTGTCACTTACAAATCCAGAATGGAAGAAAAGTGGTTGAACTCTAAGCAGACTAGATCTGTGAAAGTTTATATTATGGAATTTGACTCATCTAGCATTCATGTCATAGGTTTGTTTGATGAAATGGCTAAGTTGCATTTCTTGAACTATCAGAATCCTATACTGAAATCAGAACTGAAACATCAAAAATTATCAATTTGAAGGAATTACAAAATAAGTCATTGGAATTAGAGGATCAGTTGGGGTATAATCGGGAAACTCAATCACTCAAGGGTAATTTGAATGAAGTATTAGAGTGGGGTGAAGAGGAATTTGTGGAAGAGGGTTTGAATGCGGGTCTGGTGAATAGGCAGAATATCTTCGGGGAAATCAGAGAGGTGGACAGAGTGTTAATACAGGAAACAAATTCAATAATAGAGGGGGATAGATTAAGAGTTCTAAACCAAGTATTAATACTTAGAAACCTAATCTTACCATATCCAAATGCACTATCTTTCAGAAAAGAGGACATATGGCATTTGAGTGTGCACAATTGAAAAAAATTAACTGATATATCTGTGGAGAGGAAGGATATCTTAGCAGAGAGTGCACAAAACCGAAAAAGAAAGTCACTTGTTTTAAATGCGGAGGTCGAGATCATTGCGCTAAAGATTGTACAAAAAAATGATCTCTTAAAACAAATGATGTCAATGAAGGTCTTCAAGAAGATATTGCATTATACCTAGCTGAGTAGGAAGCCCAAGAGGTGGGAAACGGAAAGGACTAGCTGAAAGTCATCATTTGAGTCGACCAGATCCAGAGGTTAGAGAGTTAACTCTGGGGGGGCGGCTAATGAATGGAAAGGCTAGGATAACTGAATTTATTATGATGCTAACTACACTCCATAGTTTCAACAATCTTTGAGATAAAAATCTTAACATAAGTAACGATGACACCATATGTTACGACCGTTAAGTAACGATGACACCAAACACAGTTTGATCAGATTTGAGTCTTTAGTGAAAGGGAAACCATAGAGAGTTATTGTAGATTCTCGTGCTACATATAATTTTATTTCACATAAGTTTGTAGAAGAAAATAAAATTCCTACAGTCACAAGGGAAAAATCTTCGCATGTTCAGGTGACAAATGGTAATAAGTCCACATTAGATTTACAAACTAACACAATAGAAGTTGATATCCAAGGTCATAAAATGAAAGTTGTGTGTGACATAATGAATTTGCGTAGTGAGGAGCTAATACTAGGAAAGCTTTGGTTAACTGAACATAACCCTCAAATTAATTTGGAAACTAAAACCTTGAGAGTGAAGTCTGAAAACGGTTGGAAGGTTTTGCAAGCATTACCTTCGAAGAAGTTGCTTAGGAATCATATAAATAACATAACCTAATTGGGAGTGGAAGGTTTGATTTTTGCTAAACAGTTTAAAAAACATTTAAAAGATAAAACAATTCATGCTTTCTTGTTATCAATAACTAAGGCAGTTACTGATTAAGGGGGGGGAGAAAACACTAACATTGATGTTTTTCCTAAATCAAACACGACTAAAAATCTTGAAAAACAAAAATATGATTTTGTAACTGACATAAAAACTTCTGATGTTGTTGTTAAAGATTTGATTTTGAATTTGAAGATGTTTTCCTAAGTGATTTACCCTTAAGAAGGCCACCTTCTCGAGATGTGGAACATGTTATTAACCTTGAACCTAGATGTAATCCTCCTGTCACAAGAATTAATAAGCACAAATTCTTTGAGCAGAAAAAGATAAAAAAATAGATCAATGAGCTTTCTGAAGAAAGAACATATTCAGCCCAGTAAATCACCGTAAAAAGCACCAGCTCTCTTTGTCAAAAAGAAGGACGGATTGTTGAGAATGTGTGTCGACGATCGTAGTCTGAACAAGATTACGGTGAAGGATAAGTATTCGTTACATTTAAGTTCTGATTTGATAGATCGTTTGAAAGGTGCTAAATTTTTACAATTTGACCGAAGATGTTAACAAAATTGCTTTTAGAACTAGAGTCGGTCATTTTAGGGGATAGTGATGCCATTTGGTTTGAAGAATGCACAGCCTAATTATTAAAGATTAATGAACCAAACCTTTTCATATTAGTTCAGGTGTTTAAAGATGATATTCTATTTTATCGCGAATCTAAAGAACAACATGTAATTCATTTAAAGAAAGTGTTGGAAAGGTTAAGGGAAAGAAAACTATATGGAAAATTGTTAAAATCCAGTTTTTTTAAAAGTGAACAATTATTTTTGGGACATATAGTTAGTGGGGAAGGTCTTAAAATAGATCCATTGAAAATTACTGCAATCCAAAATTGGAGGCAACCCACTAATGTCACAAAAATTAGATCATTTTTGGGATTGGCCACTTATTACAGGAAATTAATTAGGAACTTCAGTATGATCGTCGCACCTTTGACGGATTTACTTCGGGAGAAGGAGACGTTTGTGTGGGGAGCCGATCACGAGAGAGCTTTCGAAGAGCTAAAAGAGAAGTTAGCCTTTGCCCCTACACTAGTGTATCTTGATCCAGCTGAGGAATTTGAAGTTCAAATCACTACTGATGCATGTGATAAAGGTCTAGGTGCAGTCATAAGTAAAAAAGCCGACAAACATTTTCATCCTATTGTTTTTGAGTCCAAGAAATTCAATGATGCCAAAAAAAAACTATCCAGCACAAGAAAAAAAATTACTTGCAATCGTTCATGCATTGGTGAAATGGCGTTGTTATTTGCATAATAAAGAATTTACAGTTCACTGTGATAATAAGGCATAATCAGGCACTATCCTATCTACACAGATTAAGTGATGCACATATTATAACTGGCTGACAGGATAGGTGGATTCAAAAATTGGCATATTTCAAATATAATGTCAAACATATTCCTGGAAAGACAAACGTAGTCGCTGATCCTTTAAGTAGACGTTTTGAAATAAGTGTGAAGGTTCCGGATGAATTGTTTTTAGATGCTGTTATGAATGGTTATGATAAAGATCCATATTTTGCTATGATTTACAAAAATATTTCGGAAAGGAATTTTGACCCATTGAATGACAAGCATGTCAAAAACTTTAGAATAGAAGATGGTTTACTATATTTGCGAACAAGGGATAGATTATGCATTCCTGAAATTGGAGACCTTAAAAAAACAACTTCTATAGGAAGGCCATGAGCATTTAGGACATCTAGGTCGAGATAAAACTTTTAGTCGGTTGCAGAGTAGATTGTTTTGACCCGGGATGACAAATGAGGTGTCGAAACACATAAAAACTTATGGCCCTTGACGACAGAGTAAACCTAGTAACCAGACCCCTAAAGGCCTCTTAAAACCTTTAAATATCTTCGAAAGACCATGGGAATCTGCTAGTATGGATTTTATTGTCAAGTTGCCAGCTAGATCTACAATAAATGACAGTATCATGGTCGTAGTCGATAGGTTCAGTAAAATGGCAATCATTTTCCCTTGTAAAACTACTCATTCAGTTGTAGATGTTGCAAAGTTATATTTTGACAATGTGGTCAGACATCATGGAGTCCGCTTGTCTATAGTCAGAAATAGGGATTCTAAATTTACGTCTGTATTTTGGAAATAATTGCAGCAAAATATAGGCACTGAATTAAAAATGAGTTCCTCTTATCATCCTTCAACAGATGGACAAATAGAAACGATGAACCGTACACTAGAAAAAATGCTTAGGGATGTTTGCAGTGGAGTTCATAACACATGGGAATCTAAACTGCCATTAATAGAATTTGCATACAATTCATGTAAACATGCTAGTACAAGATTCTCATCGTTTGAAGTTGCATACGGATACCAACCGAGAGAAGCATTAGATTCAATAACAGGGGTCACTCAAGAAAATAGGGGTTCTGGAACAGAGTTTTGGGAATACATTTAAATAGTTTGGAAAACAGTCCAGGATGCATTAGTGAAGGCACAAAGAAGGCAAGAATTAAATGCTAACCGCAAATGGGGTGATTGGGTGGTAAGCACAAGTGACAAGGTTTGGCTTCAACAACTCATTACATGTGTAAGATCGAGAGACAATTGGATCCTACGGGGAAATATGCTCCTAAGTACATCAGACAATTTACTCTAATCGAGATGATATCGTCAGTTGCTACCAAATTAGACTTTCCACCTTCAACACAAATTCATCCAGTGACACACATCAGTCAGTTGAAACCAGCAAATCTTCGACCAACTGAATGAGAATTGGATTTGGATCCCTCAATAATCATAGAACTTGAGGTCCACAGATGGGTAATAGATTGGGTTGGTCAACGGATTAAGGTCGACAATACTATTTTTTGGCGAGTGCATTGTCTAGGAAGGCCAGAAGATGAGTTAAACTTAGATGATAAAAGTTTTGAGTTTTTACAAAGGTATTGGAGGGAAAATAACATAAAAGTCCCGTCTTGAGAATGAAATGTGTTTTAACTGAGGTTAGTTAAATACAAGGAGGGGATGATGTATAAGTAATAGTGGATCAATCTTGTTTGTAAAATGTTACGAATATAAAGTTTTGAATTTGATAGACGTCCGCCAAAGAATCACACGATTTCGAGTTGTTTTTTAAAAGATATAGTGATTAGTGTATTTAGGCGACAACGCGTGGTCAAAATAACGAATGGGTGTTCATTATTACGAGTTAAGGGTCAAACTAGCCGCGGAATTTAAGGCGTACGTTTATAAAGTACCAAACGAAATCAACATTTCGTTTGGTACATAGTATGGTTCGTTTCGTACAATTTTTAGTACGAAACGTCACTTTCACTTTATAGAATTTACCAAGAAGTTTCGCGTGCGAAATTCGCGACACACGTTTGTGCAAAGTCGCGTTTTGTTTGGCGCGCATTTTTGCACGTAAATGTTACGTAGTGAAACGTAGCGTTTGATTGGTTAGAAATGCTACGTAATTAGTAAGAGATTACGCACGTTTTTGCATTGGTCAGTCTGAATCCTTAATGATTAATGACTGGCCTGTAGAAACTAATGGTTTTATTAGTATTTTCTAGGTATGAAAAGAAATATAGAAGTCGAGGCAGTCTATCTCTAACTTCTCTCTCCAACTCTCAAACTTGTCGCAGTCACTGAGAAGTTGGAGAGGAAGCTAGAGCCATGGCTACCTTGGCTATCCTGAGGTTTACAGGAATTTAATATTAGGGTTTATTTATTTAATTAAAAGGTATGCGCCGGCGGCAGGATTTGATCCCTGTACCTACCGGCCGGCAGACAGGAAGTAGCCGGTAGCCTTAGCCGTTAGGTCTAGCAGTAGTATTACGTTCTATATAGTTTGATAATTAATTATATGAGTATTTGTACGATAATTCATTTAACTATAACACATTACGGGATACATAGATCCAGTAATATATAGAGTACGGATTACGGTACGGACTCGAAATCAATACCGCGCATTTGTTTCGTAAGTGAAACAAATATCGCCATGTATTTATTACGGCTACGATTAAATCCGAATTTAATCGGACGGCCGGGATTAGCGCCGAGATCGCGGAGAAAGATTTCGGCGGTTTGTGGCCATCGCCACATCGGATGACGCGTGGCAAAATTCCGTTGGATCGAGGAATCTCCGGAGATTATGGTACCGAATCCGGATATGACATGTGTCGACATTTAGGCCATGTCGTACACTGTCCGTACCTAAAGTACACCGGCAACTATACTTTTGCGTACGGAACTCAATTCTGATTGGTTACGTACATCAGTAGATAGAGTCTGTGAGAGAGATAGGACTTAGAAAAATTTAGAAGATAGGACCCTCTCTCCCAGAGAGCTTCTGTATAAAAGGTCAACTTTGACCCTCCATAACTTACTGCTCAGGGGAGTAAATTCAGAGATTCTTTTTGCTACCGACTCAGGGGAGTCTTGCCTTCACAGGGGTGCAGGTGGTCAGGGTTTTTGTCTGCCAAGGTGGCAGACATTTTTGTTGGAACACAAAGGGGTCAGGATTATCCTAGAGGCTTCTTGGAAGCTGTCTACTCTGAGGACTTATGGAGGTCTCAGAGTTTCAGGTTATGGGCCCACCCTCTAGGGTTCCAATCTTTAATGGAACTGGCTTCATATACAAGGAAAGTATGATGATAGGAGCTCTATGCAAAAAAAGGTTTTGGGGGATAGTGAGTGGACGGTTGGGGCGTCCATCAAGTCTTGGAATTCCTCTAGTGTTTGGAGGAAGCAGATTCACCAGGAAAGAGGACCCACCTTCAACGGAGGAAACAAAAGAAGGAGAGGTGGTGGACAAAGGTAAAGAGAAGGAGACGATCACACCAATAGCAACTGGTTCGACATTCATGTCACCTATTCCGAGGAATGAGGAGAATGATACTGAAACCTGGGACTTCAACAATATGGCGGCAAAGCACTTCATCCTACGCCATCTCACTCAAGGACTTGCATGTCCTCATTTGCAGGTAGAAATAGCATCCGATCTTTAGATGGCTCTCATAGAGATGTACCGAAGTGGTACGATTCAGCAACAACAGTTGGCTGATCAGAAAGTTAAGGAGTATGTATACAAAGGGGGAAATATGTTGGATTTTTGCAATGAGCTTGCTACACTCTTCATGGAACTACAGAGTGCGGGAAAAGATTTTAGTGAAAAAGAAAAGGTTAACTATCTACTGATGAAGTTACCTAATGAGTTCGTGAACATAGTTTACCGTGTGCAGGACTTGCCTGACTCAAGGTGGATATGGAACTCAGTGGTAGGGATGATTCTCGTTCAAGAGAATGAAATTGAGATCCAAAGGGGAGGAAAGAGTGGCCAAGCCTTGGCAACAGCGACTGATTGGAGGAACATGGATTCCCGAAAACCGGTCGGAAACTATGGGGGTAGGGAGCAGAAAAAACAGGCCGATGAGTTCGAACCAAGGGCTCCCAAAAGACTATGTCACTTTTGTAAGAAACCGGGGCACTATATGGCAAAGTGCACTAAGCTAACCGAGCTTCGGTTAAAGGAGGGGCAGACCGGTGGTACCCCGAGAGGAAAGAAAAAGGCCCTTGTCACACAGGTACTTGAGGTTGAATCCGAGGACGAGGACGATGAGCTCCTTTGGGATGAGGAGTTGGAGGCGAAAAATGAGGTCAAAATTCCACGAAGGCAGAAATGTGCTTACGGTGGATTGAAAGGTGAAGCAGGCTGGATTGTAGATTCAGGTGCCTCCATGCACATGTGTAAGGATAGACACCTGTTCACTAAGATAAGAAAGATTCCCACCGTAGAGATAGAGTACGGGGATGGGAGGATAGTCACCACTACTCTTGTAGGATCGGTAGATCTAAAAGTGTTAGTAGAAGGAAATACATCCATATTAACATTCTCCGATGTATTGTTTATTCCGGAGCTGAACAAAAATCTTATCTCTACATCAGTATTAGATGATAAGGGTTTTTTTACTAGCACTAGGGAAGGAGTCTTTACTGCTAGTTTTGAGGATGATGTCTATTTCATTGCTGAGAAAGGTAGCCATGGGATGTTTAGGCTGATCTTAAGTAATGAAAAGAAGAAACTTTATTATGCTGGTGTTCATGATATTATGATGTGGCATAAGAGGCTTGGGCATGTGAATCTAGATAAGTTAAGAGAGATGAAAAAGATGGGAGTGGTGGAAGGGATTCAGTTCAGTGAGAGTGATGATATAAGTGATTGTAGTGGATGTGCTCAAGGTAAAGCACACAGATTACCCTTTCCTAAATCAGCCACCTATAAGGGAGAAAAAATTCTAGATCTAGTACACACAGATATTTGGGGACCGGCTAACGTGCCCTCACCGGGGGGGAAGAGATTTATGATGACTATAACTGATGATTGGTCTCGGTATTCCCGGGTATATTTTTTGAAAAACAAGTCCGAAGCTGAGGATTGTTTTAGACAATATAAAGCATGGAGCGAAAAACTCCATGAAACTCCAATCAAGAGAGTAAGGAGTGACAATGGTGGAGAGTATACTTCTAACCAGTTTGAGGATTTTCTGAGGGAAGATGGGGTTCAACACCAAAAGACAGTTCCAGAAAATCCGGAACATAATGGGGTAGCTGAAAGGTTAAATAGAACACTAAGTGATAGTGCTAGAAGTATGTTGTCAGATAAAAAGATAGGAAAAAGGTTTTGGGCAGAAGCAATGAACTGTGCTAATTACCTCAAGAATAGAGTTCTTACTTCAGCTATAAAAGATCAAACACCTTATGAGAGATGGACAGGCCGGAAACCAGACATATCTCACTTAAAGGTTTTCGGCAGTCAAGTTTTCAGTCTAGATACTGATCGGTCCAATTGGAAGCTAGATCCTAAAGGAAAACCGGGATACTTATTAGGATATGATGAAGATGTTAAAGGATATAGAGTTTATGATCTAAAAAGGGAAGATATAATCTTAGTAAAGCATCTAGTAGTTATGGATGAAGGAAAGTCTGTGGATCCCTTCAAATATACGAAGTCAGTAAAAATCAGATTTGAGTCAGAAAATTCCGATGACTTTGAGCTTCCTAACTATCCAGGTTTTAGAGAAGATGACATTCTTGCAGGAACAAATCAGACCGAAAAGGACTCGGCTGTGGAAACTCCAGTGACAACTCTACTCGAAACGGAAGACGTGGTGGAAATTGATTCGGAATCAAGGGATAGGGGAGAAGCCGAGCTGTTCGAAAGAATCCACGAGAACCATCTATTCTGGCCTCAGATTTTGAGGAGGGGAGGAGAAGTAGCAAAAGACTGCAAGAAAAACAGGTTAATAACAAGGTAACTAAACTATCTCATCAAGATGAACCTCAAACTTATGGAGAGGCGATGACTTGTCCAGAAAGAAACCGGTGGAAGACAGCCATCAATGAGGAGATGGCTTCAATCATGGCAGCCGATACTTGGGAGCTGGTGGACTGTCCACCTAACCGAAAACCAATTGGTTGTAAGTGGGTTTTCAAACTAAAACTGAACCCAGATAACACAATCGAGCGCTACAAGGCCAGATTAGTGGCAAAGGGATTTACACAAAAGGAAGGAATTGACTACGAGGAAACCTTTGCCCCGGTGGTCAGATTTCCCTCCGTCCCCATACTTCTCAGTTTAGCAGCGGCGGAAGACATGGAAGTGCATCAGATGGACATCAAGACAGCCTTTTTGCATGGAGAATTGGAAGAGGAGATCTTCATGCGACAACCCGAAGGTTTTGTGGAGGAAGGAGAGGAGAGTAAGGTATGCCGGCTGATTAAATCTCTTTATGGTTTGAAACAGGCACCTCGACAATGGAATAAGAAGCTTGATGAGTTTCTTACCGGTCTGGGATATATTCGGATCAGTTCAGATCACTCAATCTATGTCTTTGAAGATGAGGAAGGTTTGATATTTATTGCAATTTATGTTGATGATTTGCTTGTATTAAGTAAATCAATGGAAAAAATTAACAAACTGAAAACCGATCTTAAGGGGAGATTTGAAATGAAGGATATGGGAGAAGCAAGATATATTTTGGGAATTCAAGTAGAGAGAGACCGAAAAAGGAAAATTATAAAACTGACTCAAAAGGAAGCAATAGGGAACATGCTTGAAAAATTTCAAATGGATAAAGCTAATAGTTGTACAACTCCAATGGAGTTGAAGAAGGGAAGTGAGGGGAGTGAGGAAGAAGGAGTCATAGTCTTAGACGAGGAATTATCTCCTGATGAACAGAAGTTCATGCAGACTATTCCTTACAAGCAAGTAGTGGGAAGTCTAATCTATTTTATGAATTGTACCCGGCCGGATTTAGCTGCAGCTGTAGGAGTGCTGAGTAGAAGTCTAAATGCTCCCACTAAGAAGGATTGGGAGGCAGCTAAGAGAGTCCTTAGATATTTGGTAGGAACTAGAGATCTATGGTTGCATTTGGGTGGGGAGAATACTGACATCACTACTTGGAGTGATGCCAGTTATGGTGATGCTCCGATGAGGAGATGTACTTCTGGATATGTATTATATGTGGGTGATGGGGCTTGCTGTTGGAGTAGCAAACAGCAAAAGGTTATTGCTCAGTCCACCATGGAGGCTGAGTATATGGCCTCTTGCTCTGCTGTAAAAGAATTGATGTGGGTCAAGTCTTTGCTTGGTGAGCTTGGTCACCTTAAGAGTGGTGTGCAGAAAATATTTTGTGATAATCAGGCAGCAATCGCCATTTCTGCCAATCCTAAACACCATTTTAAAGCCAAACACATGGACATCAGACTCAGCTTTGTTAGAGAGAAAGTAGAAAACAAAATAATCAGTTTAGAGTACAGACCAGATAGTGAGATGGTAGCAGATATGATGACCAAACCTGTGCCTTCCCCTAAGCTAATTTTTTGCAGGGAGAAGTGTGGTCTGAAATTAAAGATTGACTAGAAAATAAGGGGAGTGTAGAAACTAATGGTTTTATTAGTATTTTCTAGGTATGAAAAGAAATATAGAAGTCGAGGCAGTCTATCTCTAACTTCTCTCTCCAACTCTCAAACTTGTCGCAGTCACTGAGAAGTTGGAGAGGAAGCTAGAGCCATGGCTACCTTGGCTATCCTGAGGTTTACGGGATTTATTTAATTAAAAGGTATGCGCCGGCGGCAGGATTTGATCCCTGTACCTACCGGCCGGCAGACAGGAAGTAGCCGGTAGCCTTAGCCGTTAAGTCTAGCAGTAGTATTACATACTATATAGTTTGATAATTAATTATATGAGTATTTGTACGATAATTCATTTAACTATAACACATTACGGGATACATAGATCCAGTAATATATAGAGTACGGATTACGGTACGGACTCGAAATCAATACCGCGCATTTGTTTCGTAAGTGAAACAAATATCGGCATGTATTTATTACGGCTACGATTAAATCCGAATTTAATCGGACGGCCGGGATTAGCGCCGAGATCGCGGAGAAAGATTTCGGCGGTTTGTGGCCATCGCCACATCGGATGACGCGTGGCGAAATTCCGTTGGATCGAGGAATCTCCGGAGATTATGGTAGCGAATCTGGATATGACATGTGTCAACATTTAGGCCATGTCGTACACTGTCCGTACCTAAAGTACACCGGCAACTGTACTTTTGGGTACGGAACTTAATTCTGATTGGTTCCGTACATCAGTAGATAGAGTATGTGAGAGAGATAGGACTTAGAAAAATTTAGAAGATAGGACCCTCTCTCCCAGAGAGCTTCTGTATAAAAGGTCAACTTTGACCCTCCATAACTTACTGCTCAGGGGAGTAAATTCAGAGATTCTTTTTGCTACCGACTCAGGGGAGTCTTGCCTTCACAGGGGTGCAGGTGGTCAGGGTTTTTGTCTGCCAAGGTGGCAGTTATTTTTGTTGGAACACAAAGGGGTCAGGATTATCCTAGAGGCTTCTTAGAAGCTGTCTACTCTGAGGACTTATGGAGGTCTCAGAGTTTCATGGCCCAAGGAAAACCTGTTCAACGGAGTGTTGACTCTGGCTTGGCGGGTCCAGGGCGATGATGGATAAATAGTGAAGTCTAAGGGGAGAGTAGACATCTTTTCCTTTGGAAAAGTTTGTGGAAATTGTGACTGATCTTGGTCTTGAGCGAAGAATACCAGATTGGAGCAATTGCATTTTTGCATTGAAATCTCTTACAAACTAAGTAGTGTTTTAGTAGTAAAGAGATAGAATTATTTAAGAGTAGAGAGCAGTTGAAATATTTTAATAAGAAGGGTTGAGCCACGAGGGCAAGAGACCAAGCTAATGTTATGTGGACAGAAGCTTCTTCTAATTTAAAGTTTATTTCTTTATGTGAGTGCTTTCTAATGTGAATGAATAATTTTCCAATGTGTAAAATGTGTGGTTAAAATTGGTTGTAGTAATGGGATTTTCTGAGAGGTCGAAGATCCTATTACAGTTTTGCCGAAAATCGATGTGTACTTTTTTTTGGTTTGCCGATAATCGATATATTGGCACGATATATCGACACTGGTGTTACCGCCAATAAATAGCCGATAAAATTGGTTTTTTATCGCGATAACACGAGCAACGATAACTATCGACGATAATTGTTCGGTTCGTGCCGCATAATTGTATTGTTTATTTCAACGTACATAACCATCGTTATTCCGTGACACTGCGGACGGAAAAGATCGTTACACGTCGCATGTCACACTATATACAGTGAAAAATATAATACATTATATTATAAAGTACTATTATATAGCGTACTATAATTTTTCCACTTATCGCCGATAAAGAATTTGTTGGTATCGGAGCGATATATTGAAAAACTTGACCGTAATTATCTCTAATTCGGTATAGGTGTTATCGCAATAAATTTCTTGCCGATACACAACACTAATTTTTTAACTTTTTTTACTTTCGTTTTGACAACCATGGCCTGGTCTTAGCAGTTGGTAATTAATCCAACGACACTGTTTTTGACAGAATTCCAACATCAACATCCCATTCTAAATCTGCCTTTCCCTACAACTGTCTTGTCTTGTATCCCTCTTGTATCCCCACCATGCTCTCAACTTAGACTGTTACAAATGAGTGTCAAACACTCTGTTTTACTTCTTATGGTTGCAATTTTGTATCCCCCATTGAACTGCAGAACTCAGGAAGCCCCTAGATAGTTTTTAGCTAACCCTAGTTTTTGACTAACCCTTCTTCAGCTATGATCACAGATACCCAAGTAGGCAAACAACCAATGTTAGTGCACCCCTGTGCACTCTGAACTCCATTCAGTCCGCAGCAAAAGAAGTCACTGAAAACGCCCAACCAGGCGATTAGTTATCAAGTGGCAAAGATGCGAAAACATGTATAAGCTCATTGAGAGAGAGGCGGCTACCTCCTAAATCTCTTAAGTCCTAAACCCCTCTCACAACCCGTATCTACTGATGTACGAACCAATCAGAGAACTGTAAAGTACAGAAAGGTACTGTGGCCGATGTACTTTTTGTGCACTCTGTGTACGACACGGCCATTGAGTGGACGCCTGTCTCCTTCGGACTCGCCCTCATGCTCTCCGAGATTCCCGCTACCTAATGTTATCTTACCACGTGGCGCTAGGTCATGTCACGTCTAAAAACGGCCAAAGCGACCATTTCAGGATCTCGGCGATGATGCGTGCTGTCGGATCTAAGTCGGCTTTGATTGCTAGCCGTTGAAAATCAAAGTATGGTAAATTTGTTTCGTGCGGTTTCAGGTTCGCACTATATTTCATTTTGTTTCTATGTTACTTATTTGTAATTTCGTTAATCAGATTAGTGAAATCTGACATGTTTAAATACTCATCATACCCCATGTACTTTTACGAACTTCAACAACAAACCGGCTAAGGCTGACGGCTATGCCTTGCTTTGCCGGTCAGAGGTTCGAGTCCTACCGGACTCAACCTATTTGTAAGACGTGACTTATGTCAATTCTTCTAACCTGCCTAAGGAGCTAAAGCAACCATGGCTCCACCACCCTCTCGTTCTTTTAGTGACTATAACAAGTAGAGGGGATAGAGGGAAGAGGTGGAGGCAGACTGCCTACGCTTTTTTTTTCTATTTTCACCAAGCTATTCAAACCTAGAAAATAATTCATAAATCTAATAACTTCAACACTCCCCTTTTTTCTAGTCTAATTTAAACTTTATCATTATACTCCATCATCGTTCACCATATTCATTCACCATCATCGTGCACCATCATTGCTCAACATCATCATGCACCATACTTATTCACCATCATCCTTCACCAACATGATACACCATCATCCTACGCCATCATCATTCACCATTATCATGCACCATCATCATTCAATATCATCTTTCACCACAATCTTTCATCATCATCGTCCTCCAACATCATGGTAATGATTGTGAGCAGTCATCATGCATACTAATCGTGCACCATCATCATACACCATCATCTTGCACCATCATCATACACCAACATCCTTCACCATAAACATTCACCATCATTGTTGGCCATCATTGCGTACCATAATCATGCTCAATTATTATGAAGCATCATAATGCACCATCATCAAACACCAACATCATTCTCCATAATAATCACCATCATTCTGTACTATCATTATTCCCCATCATCATGCAACATTATGACGCAACATCATTATGCACCGTCATCTTGCAATTATCGTGCATCATCATCATACACCATCATAGTTCACCATTATCATGCACCATCATAATACACCATCATCGTACACCATCATCTTATACCATATACATTCACCATTATCGTCTGCCATCATCTTTCACAATAATCGTGCGTATTATCATGCTCACTAATCGTGCACCATCATAATACTCCATTATCATTCACCATATTCACCATCATCGTTCACCATCATTGCTCAACATCATCATGCACCATACTTATTCACTATCATCCTTCACCAACGTCATACACTATCATTATACGCCATCATCATTCACCATTATCATGCACATCATCATACACCATCATCCTTCACAATAATATTTCATCATCATCGTCCCCAATCATCATGCACAATGATTGTGAGCAGTCGTCATGCTTACTAAATGTGCACCATCATCCTACTCCATCTTTCACCATCATCATGCACCATCATCATACTCCATCATCTTTCATCGTAATCCTTCATCATCGTTGTTCACCATCATTATTCAACATCATCTTTCACCACAATCGTGAACCATTATCATACACCACCATTGTGCACTATCATCATGCTCCATCATCATACACCATTATCTTTCACCATCATCATTCACCATTGCCTTGCACCATCAATGCGCACTATCATCGTGTCCCATTATCATGCGCCAAGTCAACATATAGACATTCACTAAGATAAAAATAAATAAAAAACAAAAATCCTCACAAAATTGAACAATTTATATTTCAAAACTTGATTTTCTTTCCACTCTCCGCATGCCACAATTCTTATTGGAGGCGGCATAAAGAGAATACTAAAAGAGGAAAAGTTAAAGACAGTGATCTAAAAACTAACAAAATCACTAAACTAAGCACATTCATAAGATTTCGAAAAACGAGCCCATTGAAACCTATAACAAAACAATGAAATGCATCTTATATATGGTCTTGTGGGGCAAATAAGGAATATTTTCAAAGGAACAACATAAAATTGTGCCAAACTAAGATGATAAATGGTAACAAACTAAACTAAGATGTCAAGAACAATTGATATGTTAAAAAACTGCGGAGATGTATGCAAATATACTCATTGTTCAATCCACAATAGATTAAAAAAAAAGGGGGCCGACTTTATTAAAAAACGCGATGTTAAACCATCTGAGTCCATAGGAACAAAAGGAAGTAGCATTACTAAAACTTAAAAAGCCACATGACGAGGGAATAAACAAAAAGGAAAATCAAGGCAGAAACGACAAAAATGCGAAAGGATGGCAGGGAAATCGAAAACACCCAAAAAAGCAAAACCTTGCAAACAAAAACATCAAAGGAAAAAACTAACAAGTATCAAAAAAACCCACAACATAACAAAAAGTTTACAGAAAGCAACCACTTAAGTCCCCGAATCTCGCAGGAGCATGAGGAGAACGTTCCGGAAGACGACGTTGATCTATCGGCAATAGACGATACAAGTAAAATGGAAGCCAGCACCCGTTGTCGGGCGATGAAAAAATGTTGACGATAAAGAGAAGTAAGGATTGAAACAGAAGGGTTCATAGGTCCCCGCCTCTCGAATGAGCGCCAACCACAAGTACTGAAATACTCGTTCGAAGCCACACACAAACAACCAAATATCTCGACCGCCATCAGAATAAAGCCATCCATAACATCATGACGGGCATTATTAGGCACTTTTCTTTTAGCCGCGTCACAAGTGGCCACTCCCACATGCCGAGCTGTTTGGTTGACGACTGTAGTTGAGGTAGGGTTCGCCAAAACAATGTCACCAAATGTACGATGCGCACCATCAAGTAATACAAGGTCAATCCGACGCGAAGGAATAATGTGAGAGACCTCCCGACGAACAGAAAATCCCCAGTTCTTTAAATGGTTTAAAATCATGTCCATGGTCCCTAAATTATATTATCCGGGTTATCGTAGAGGTTATCTTGTCGTTAGTGGTAAATATATTTTTTTCAGCATGTAACATAAATAATAATGTCCAAGCTTTAAATATAAAATAAATAACATGTCTAATTAACTTTAATGTCAAAATTTGTTGAGATAAAAACTGTTTACGCTATCCCTCAGGTGTCGCCTATTATAGTTATAGTTGTATTTTTTCTACATATATATATATATATAATAGTTGTAATTCGCCCTTTTAGTCTTTAAAATACAGTCGGAAATTGTGATGAGATACAACTATTCTTTTTTGCGCATTTTTTTCAAGGGTATAAATCGAGGACAATTTTCTTGAAACGTCTTATCTTAACCCTAAAAACCCTAAAAATACGATATTTTACTTGTTCGTATTGTGCGTTATTTTCTCGCCCTCGAAGAAACATTAAAAAACGTGTAAGGAAATCTTTTAGTGTCAACTCTTTATTGGGTTAGATGTCATTGTACGACGACTCAAAATCTCGCATGGACCAATGGAATACGGAATTGTACCTCGCGACGTTTTTTTTTTTAAGTTCAAAATGTTGCAACCTAACTAATGGCACTTTCTCATGTAACCGAAACTTTAGTCTTGTAACTTTGTTTCTAGCGAAGATTCTTTATAATACTTTCAGAGCATTCCAATGTAAAGAAATGAAATCGTTACTTTAGATTGTGACGGATGTAGACGTGGGAGTAATTTTTGACGGTTGTAGACAACTTCAAAACTCGCGACAGTTGATAACGTTTACAAAATAGCGACGGTTGTAGACGTTGCAACTCTGTGTCCCCCATTGGACTACAGAATTCAAGAAGCCTCTAGATAGTTTTTGACTAACCCTTCTTCAGCTAGGATCACATATACCTAAGTAGGCAAACAAGCAATCTGCATGTGCAGTCTGGACTCCCTTGAGTCCGCAGCAAAAGAAATCACTGAAAACGCCCAACCAGGCAATTAATTATCAAGTGGCAAAGATGCCAAAATATATACAAGCCCATTGGGAGAGAGGCGGCTACCTCTTAAATCTCCTAAGTCCTAAACCCTTCTCACAACCCCTATCTACTGATGTACGAACCAATCAGAGAACTGTAAAGTATAGAAAGGTATTGTGGCCGGTATACTTTCTGTATGATCTGTGTGTGACTCGGCCATTGAGCGGACGCCTGTCTCCTCCGAACTTGCCTTCATGCTCTCCGGGATTCGCGCTTCCCAATATTATCCTGCCACGTGGCGCTAGGTCATGTCACGCCCGAAAACCGCCAAAGCGACCATTCCGGGATCTCGACGATGATGCGTGCTGTCGGATCTAAGTCGGCTTTGATTGCTAGCCGTTGAAAATCAAAGTATGGTAAATTTGTTTCGTGCGGTTTCAGGTTCGCACTATATTTCATTTTGTTTCTATGTTACTTATTTGTAATTTCGTTAATCAGATTAGTGAAATCTGACATGTTTAAATACTCATCATACCCCATGTACTTTTACGAACTTCAACAACAAACCGGCTAAGGCTGACGGCTATGCCTTGCTTTGCCGGTCAGAGGTTCGAGTCCTACCGGACTCAACCTATTTGTAAGACGTGACTTATGTCAATTCTTCTAACCTGCCTAAGGAGCTAAAGCAACCATGGCTCCACCACCCTCTCGTTCTTTTAGTGACTATAACAAGTAGAGGGGATAGAGGGAAGAGGTGGAGGCAGACTGCCTACGCTTTTTTTTTCTATTTTCACCAAGCTATTCAAACCTAGAAAATAATTCATAAATCTAATAACTTCAACACTCCCCTTTTTTCTAGTCTAATTTAAACTTTTCTTTTAGTCCACACTTCTCTCTACAATATTTCAATTATGGTGAGGGCACAGGTTTGGTCATTATATCAACAATCATTTCTCCATCTGGTTTATACACAAGATTCACAATTCTATTTTCGACTTTTTCCCTCACAAAACTCAGCCATATGTCCATGTAATTAGCTTTGAAATTATGTTTTGGATTGGCTGGAATTGCAATTGCAGCCTGATTATCACAGAAGACTTCATGCACCCCTTTCTTCATGTACCCCAGTTCTTGCAGCAAAGACTTTACCCACATCAGTTCTTTCACAGCACAACAATGCCCATGTACTCAGCCTCCATAGTGGACTGAGCAACAAACTTTTGTTGCTTGCTACTCTAACAGCAAGCACCTTCCCCCACATACAATACATACCCACAAGTGCATCTTCTCATAGGTGCATCTCCATAACTGGCATCACTCCAAGTCACTCCAAGTGGTGATGTCAGTGTGCTCCCCTCCCAAATGCAACCATAATTCCCTTGTACCCACCAGATATCTCATGACTCGCTTTGCTGCCTCCCAGTCTCTCTTTCTAAGATGATTAAGACTCCTACTGAGAACTCCAACTCTTGCCACTATGTCTGGCCTAGTACAATTCCTAAAGTAGATTAGACTTCCTACAACCTGCTTGTAAGGAATAGACTTCATAAACTGTCTTTCTTCGATACTCATCTGATCATCTAAGATTATCCCTCCTTTTCAAGTCCATGGGAGTGGTACAAATGTTTGACTTTTCCATTTGGAATTTCTCGAGCCTATTCCTTATAGCTTCTTTCTGAGTAAGTCTGATAATCCTTTTTTCCCTATCTCTTTCCATTTGTATCCCCAAGATGTATCTTTCCTCTCCTATATCTTTTATATCAAACCTGCGTCTAAGATCTTTCTTTAACTTATTGATCTTTTCGATAGATTTACTTAACACCAGCAAATCATCCACATAAGTTGCGATGAAAATAACACCATTCTCATCGTAAAACATATAAGTTGAATGGTCAGAAAAGATCCGGATATATCCTTGACTAGTGAGAAA
Source organism: Zygnema cylindricum (assembly GCA_037447655.1). Classification (NCBI taxonomy): domain Eukaryota; kingdom Viridiplantae; phylum Streptophyta; class Zygnematophyceae; order Zygnematales; family Zygnemataceae; genus Zygnema; species Zygnema cylindricum. The sequence goes on along the minus strand of JBBHKE010000431.1, from coordinate 12,009 downwards.
CTCATCTAGTTTCTTATTCCATTGCCTAAGAGCCTGCTTAAGTCTATATAAGGACTTTATAAGTCTGCAGACTTTGCTCTCCTCACCTTCCTCTACAAACCCTTCTGGTTGCCGCATGAAGATTTCTTCCTCTAGTTCACCATTGAGGAAGGCGGTCTTAATATCCATTTGGTGTATTTCCATGTCTTCCGCTGCCGCTAGACTAAAAAAATCCTTACTAATAGAAACCGTACCACAAGAGCAAAGGTCTCTTCATAATCTATCCTTTCTTTTTGTAGTGAACCCCTTTGCTACCAACCGAGCCTTATATCTTTCAATGGTATTATCTGGGTTCAGTTTCAGTTTAAACACCTATTTGCACCCGATCGGTTTTCTGTTTGGAGGGCAGTCCACTAGTTCCCAAGTATTTGCTTCCATGATGGATGTCATCTCATCATTTATGGCTTTAACCCATCATTGAGAGAGAGGCGGCTACCTCCTAAATATCTTAAGTCCTAAACCCCTCTCACAACCCCTATCTATTGATGTACGAACGAATCAGAGAACTGTAAAGTACAGAAAGGTACTATGGTCCGTGCACTTTCTGTACGGTCTGTGTACGACTCGGCCATTGAGTGGACGCCTATCTCCTCCAGACTCGCCCTCATGCTCTCCCGGATTCTCGCTACCCAATGTTATCTTGCCACGTGGCGCCAGGTCATGTCACGTCTGAAAACCGCCAAAGCAACCATTCCGGGATCTCGGCGATGATGCGTGTTGTCGGATCCAAATTGGCTTTGAATGCTAGCTGTTGAAAATCAATGTCCGATAAATTTGTTTCGTGCGGTTTCAGGTTCGCACTATATTTTATTTTGTTTCTATTTTACTTATCCGTAATTTCGTTAATCAAATTAGTGAATTTTGACATGTTTAACTACTCATCATACCCCGTGTACTTTAACGAACTTCAACGACAGACCGGCTAAGGCTGATGGCTATTCCACGCTCTGCTGGTCGGAGGTTCGAGTCTTGCAGGACTCAACCTTTTTGTAAGACGTGACTAATATCACTTCTTCTGTCTTGCGTATGGAGCCAAGGCAGCCATGGCTCCACTACCCTCTCTTTCTTTCAGTGACTACAACAAGTATGGGGGATAGAGGGAAGCGGTGGAGGTAGATTGTCTACGCTTTTCTTTTCTATTTTCACTAAGCTATTTTGACCTAGAAAATACTTTATAAGTCTAATAATTTGAACAATGGTTGTTGTTATAGTTGTTGTTGTTATCCAGACATATTTTAGTTGTTTAATGCGAGCCAACTTTCTTATTTCTACTCAATCGTTGTTACGATGTTCCATTTATTTAGCTGCATAATATTGTAACTGCCATGCTTTAATCTCTATGGCATGTATTTGTACGGGCATTTGTCTACATGAATTTGACTTCATGTTTTTTTCTTTCTGTAATGACATGGCAAATAATGTGGCAATAGAGTTGAAAAAGTATATTGACCTATCTTCTATACCTTTGTATAAGGTCCATTGTGACCTTATCATCTAATGTATGAGGTTGGGTAACACAATCAGACATATCAATCTTACTATCTAGTGTACAATAGCAGGTCATATGACCAAACTTGTCGACCTAACTATCGTGCATACGACGCTTTGTAAAATTACGGGACATGTTGACCTTATTATCTAGTGTATTGGGTCATCTAACCAGACATGTTGGATACACCTGAATTACGCGGTCCTCCTTGCCGTGACAGACCATGTTTCACCCTATTTTTTAAAATTCTGTCTATGATAAGCACCATTCTATATTTTTATGAAACATTGGGCATTAAACAATGAAGCTAATGGGAATTTTTTGTTTTGAAGAAACAAGTGTATATGATGCCTTGAGAACTGTGGTTGCAATTTCAACATGTATTCCAACAACAGAACCACTACCTTCAAACATGGAGACTCCCAACTACTTGTTGCATTTCATGTTATGATGTGATAGGTAAAAAAAACCATCGTCTTTTGTTATGTTCCGCCTAAAATGATACGTTTTCCGCATTGCAGGTTCTAAGCGTTCATTTTCCATGTTTTTCTTTTCATTATCTCTTCATTAGACGTCAGTGACGCCTTTCAAGGTTATAGACTCATTCGACTTTTTCATGGTAAGTTGGAAAAACCATTATCTTGTTTAGGCCAACTTTGCTCTACCCTCTCCCTCTCCCTCCCTCTCTCTCTCCCCTCCCTTCTCTTCCCTCCCTTCCCTTCCCTTTCTTTCACTCAAGCGTTTCCTTAAAAAAAATATCAAAATCAAAAGATTTTCGGATCATGAAATGAGTCAGCTTTTCGATTGAAATATTATCGATTTGTTTGGATCTTCTACCCTCTCTTTATCTCTCTCTTTCTCTCTCCTTCTCCTCTCCCTCTCCCTCTCCCTCTCCCTCTCCCTCTCCCTCTCTCTCTCTCTCTCCCTCTCCCTTTCCCTCTCTCTCTCTCTCCCTCTCCCTCTCCTTCTCCCTCCAAGCTTTCCCTTTCAAACTTAAGAAAGAAATATCTAAAAAATCCAAAGGTTCCGAGCGTTCATTTTCCATGTTTTTATCTCTTCATGAGATGTCAATGAAGCCTTTTAGGGTTATAGACTCATTCGACTTTTTCATGGTAAGTTGGAAGTATTATTTGAAATAATTTGTTTAAGCTTACAACTACTTAAGCTTCTACCCTCTCTTTATGTCTCTCCCTCTCCTTCTCCCTCTCCCTCTCCCTCTCCCTCTCCCTCTTCCTTTCCCTCTCTTTCTCCCTCCAAGATTTTCTTTTAAAAATTATAAAAGAAATATCTAAAAAATCCAAAGGTTTGGAGTGTTCGTTTTCCATATCTCTCATGAGGTGTTTGGCTTTTTATTGCCAAAGTGAGAACTCTATTCTTAGAATAACTCTATTCTTAAAATAGTTTGCACAGTTCATTGCTTCCGCCCAAAATCTCTTTCTTATCTGACAACATAGTCCTGACACTATCACTTAGTGTCCTATTTAACCTCTCGGCTACAGTATTTTGCTCAGGATTTTCCGAGACTGTCTTTTGATGTTGCACTCCATCTTCTCTAAGAAAATCCTCAAATTGGTTGGAGGTATACTCTCCCCCATTATCACTCCTTACTCTCTTAATGGCGGTTTTATAGAGTTTCTCATTCCACACTTTATATTCCTTAAACATCTGTGTGGCTTCTTATTTATTTTTCAAAAAATACACTCTACAATATCGAGACCAATCGTCAGTGATTGTCATCATAAACATCTTACCCCCGGGTGAAGGCACATTGACCGGTTCCCAAATATTAGTGTGTACCAAGTCTAATTTTTTTTCTCTTTTATAAGTGGTTTCTTTTGGGAAGGGTAACCTGTGTGCCTTACCTTGAGCACAACCTACAGGTTTTCACTTTCTTCGAACTGAATTCCTTCCACTATTCCCATCTTTTTCATTTCTTTCAACTTATCTAAATGCACATGTCTAAGCCTCTTATGCCACAACATAATGAACACCATTATAGTAAAGTTTCTTTCTTTCATTGCTTAAAATCAGCCTAAATATCCCTTGGCTACCCTTTTTTGCAATGAAATAAACTTCCTCCTCAAAGCTAGCATTAAAGGTTCCCTTCCTAGTGCTAGTCTGAAAACCCTTATCATCTAACATAGACGTTGAGATGAGGTTTTTGTTTAACTATGGAATAAACAACACATTAGAGAATGTTAATATCGATGTCTTTCCCTCCACTAAGAATTTCAGATCTACCGATCCTACCAAAGTAGTGGTAACTACCCTCCCATCCCCATACTCTATCTCTACGGTGGGGATCTTTCTCGTCTTAGTGAACATATGTTTGTCCTTACACATGTGCATGGAGGCATCCGAATCCACTATCCAACCTCCTTCACCTTTAAATACTCCGAAAGCTCATTTTTGCTTTCGAGGAATTTCGACCTTGGTCTTCGCCTCAAACTCCTCATCCAACAAAAGCTCATCATCCTCGTCCTCAGATTCCTCGTTATGTACCTATGTCACAAGAGCCTTTTCTTTCCTCTTAGAGGTCCACCGATTTGCCCCTTTTTTTAACCAAAGTTCAATTAGCTAAGTGCACTCCGGCATATAGTGCCCTGGCTTCTTACAAAAATGACACAATCCCTTTGGTGCCCTCGGTCCGAACTCATCGGTCTGATTTTTCTTCTCCCCCTCCTGTTAAGCATCGTGGAACCGTGTTCCTCCAATCGGTCCCGGCTGCCAAGGCTTGCCCACCATTTCCTCCCCTTTGGATATCAATCGTGTTCTCCCGAACGATAATCATCCCTACCACATAATTTCATATCCACCTTGAATTTGGCAAGTCCTACACACGATTGACTAAATTCTCCAACTTATCTGGTAACTTCATGAGCAAGTAGTTAACCTTCTCTTTTTCAGTTTCTACTTTTCTAGCACTCTCTAGCTCCATGAAAAGTGTTGCGAGCTCATTACAACAATTCAACATCTTCCCTCCTTTGTATACATATGGATTAATTCTCTGATCAACCAACTGCTATTACTGAATCGTACAACTTCGATACATCTCTATGAGAGCCACCGAAATATTGGATGCCCTCTCTACCCGCAAATGAGGAGATGCAAGCCCTTAAGTAAGATGGCGGAGGATGAAGTGTTTTGCCGCCATATTGTTATAGTCCCAGTTATCGGTATCATTCTCCTCGTTCCTTGGAATAGGTGACATGAATGCCGAACCGGTTGCTATCCGTGTGATTGACTCTTTCTCCTTTCCTTTGTGTATCACCTCCCCTTTCTTTGCCTCCTCCGTTAGAGATGGATTTGCATCTCTGGTGAATCTGCTTCCTCCAAACAGTGGAGGGATGCCAAGATCGGATAGACGCCTCACCCGTCCGCTCACTATTCCCCAAAACCTTTTCTCACATAGAGCTCATGTCATCATACTCCCCCGGTATATGAAGAGAGTTCCATTAAAGATGCGCACCCTAGAGGGTGGGCCCATAACTTGCTATTCTGAGACCTCCATAGGTCCTCAGAATAAGTACCTCACACGAAGCCCCTAGGATAACCCTAACCCCTTTGTGTTTCAAAAAGAATAACTACCACCGTGACAGACGAAAACTCAAACCACCTTCACCCTGGTGAAGACAAGACTCCCTTGAGTCGATAGCAACAAGAGTCTCTAAATTTGCTCCCATGAGTAGTACGTTATGGAGGGTCATACCTGACCTTTTGTACAGAAGCGCTCTGGGAGAGAGGTTGCTTCCTACTAAATTTTCTAAGTCCTAAATCCCTCTATAAACCCTATACTACTAGAGAACAACACCAATCAGAATACTGTGTCCTACAGAAAGGTATAGGCACCAAAGTACTTTCTATACGACTATCGTACGTCATGGCCAAAATGTCGACGCATGCCATATCGGGATTCGCTCCCATATTTTCCAGAGATGCCGTAAGCCAATGAGGATGTGCCACGTGTCACTTGATTCGAGGGTGACCAAAAACCACCAAAACACCTACTGCGCGATCTCGGCGCCTATAGTGGTCGTCCGATCGAAAGCGTATTTTTACTCAAAATTAAATGCGTGGTATTTGTTTCGTCGTAAAAACAAATGCGCGGTGTTTGTTTCGGGAAGTAGCGTAAGTCCTACAGATGCTCTAACTGTGCGTATGTGGCATAAGTCAATTCACATAGTTCAATGAATTTATCTATGTGTACATCTTTAAATATTTAACGAACCGTATATACCTCAACGGTGATCCTAGACTAATAGGATAAAGCTAACGGCTATCACCAAACTTGACAGACGGGAGGTACCAGGATGAAATCTTGGGTTTGTCAATGTCTTTTTTGGTAAACCTACCAAACTAGTGCTGTCTCTCTCTATAGACAACATAGGCAGCCATGGCTCTAGCTCTCTTCTCCCTCTCCAACCTTCAGTAACTGCGACAAGTGTGGGAGTTGAAGAGAGGAGTTAGAGACAATCTGCCTCTACTTCTTTTTTGCATTTTATCTTTACAAGTTTCAAACCTAAAAAATACTAAAAGAACCTTTAATTTCTACATGAGGGAGAGGGAGAGGGAGAGGGAGAGGGAAAGGGAGAGGGAGAGGGAGAGATATAGAGAGAGGGTAGAAGCTTAAGTAGTTGTAAGCCTAAACAAATTATTTAAGATAATATTTATACCAACTTACCATGAAAAAGTCGAATGAGTCTATAACCCTAAAAGGCGTCACTGACATCTCATGAAGAGATAATGCAAAGAAAAACATGGAAAATGAACGCTCGAAACCTTTAGATTTTTTACATATTTCTTTCTTAAGTTTGAAAGGGAAAGCTTGGAGGGAGAAGGAGAGGGAGAGGGAGAGGGAGAGACATAGAGAGAGGGTAGAAGCTTAAGTAGTTGTAAGCCTAAACAAATAGTTTAAGATAATATTTATTCCAACTTACCATGAAAAAGTCGAATGAATTTATAGCCCTAAAATGCGTCACTGACATCTCATGAACAAACCTAATGGTTTTCGGCAGTCAAGAACAAACCTAATGGTTTTCGGCAGTCAAGTATTCAGTCTATACACAGATCAGTCACATTGGAAGTTAGACCCGAAAGGAAAACCAAGATATCTGCTAGGATATGATGAAGATGTAAAAGGATATAGAGTTTATGATCTTAAGAGAGAAGATATAATCCTAGTAAATCATCTAGAGGTTATGGATGAAGGGAAATCTATAGATCCTTTTAAACATACAAAATCAGTCAGAATCAGATTTGAGTCAGAAAATTCTGATGACTTTGAGCTTCCTAACTATCAAAGTTTCCAAGAAGATGACGATGTTGCAGGTACAAATCAGATCGAGGAAGATTTAGCCGTGGAACCCCTAGTGCCGACTCCAACCGAAGCGGAACACGTGGTGGAAATAGACTCGGAATCAAAGGATAGGGGAGAAGTCGAAACTGTTTGAAAGAATCCACGAGAGCCATCTATTCCGCCATCATAGTTTGAGGGTGGAAGGAGAAGCATCAAAAGACTGCAAGAGAAACAAGTTAACAAAAAGGTAACCAAATTGTCTCACCCCGATGAACCCCAGGCTTATGGTGAGGCGATGAACTATCGTGAGAGGAACCGGTGGAAGACTGTCATTAATGAGGAGATGGTTTCGATTATGGCAGCCGATACATAGGAATTGGTGGACTGTCCTCCTGACAAAGAGCCAATCGGGTGTAAGTAGGGTATTAAATTGAAACTCAACCCGGATAACACCATTGAGCGCTACAAGGCTCAGTTAGAGGCGAAAGGATTTACCTAGAAAGAAGGAATTGACTACGAGGAGACATTTGCCCCTGTCGTCAGGTTTCCCTCCGTTCGGATACTTGTAAGTCTGGAAGCAGCAGAAGACATGGACGTACATCAAATGGACATCAAGACGACTTTCTTACATAGAGAGTTGGAGGAGGAGATCTTTATGCGACAGCCCGAAGGATTTGTGGAGCAAGGTGTAACAGGATCTCCTACCTCTCAGAAAATCCCATTACTACAAACAATTCCAACCACACATTCCACACATTGGAAAACACACATCCACATTTGACAACACTCACATAAGGATAAACTTTAAATTACCGGTAATATTACAAAGCGTCATACGCTGGATAGTTAGGTCGACAATTCCGGTTATATGACCCGCCCTTGTACACTAGATAGTAAGGTCGATATGTCTGATTGTATTACCCAACCTCGTACATTAGATGAGAAGGTCATATTGGACTTAGTACAGAGGTATAGAAGAAATGTCAATATACTTTATCAACTCTATTGCCACATTATTTGCCATGTCATTACAGAAAGTAGAGAACATGATGTCAAATTCATGTAGACAAATGCCCGTACAAATACATGCCAAAGAGATTAAAGCATGGCAGTGACAATATTATGCAGCTAAATAAATGGAACATCGTAGCAACGATTGAGTAGAAATAAGCAAGTAGGCTCGAATTAAACAACTAAAACATGCCTAGCCAACAACAACAACTATAAGAACAGCCATAAGAAGTAAAACATAATGTTTGACAACAACAACTATAAGAACAGCCATAAGAAGTAAAACATAATGTTTGACACTCTTTTCTGGCAGTCTAGGTTGTAAGCATGGTGGGGATATAAGAGGGATACAAGACAAGACGGTCGTACGGAAAGGCGATTTTAGAATGGGATGTTGATGCTGCAATTTTGTCAAAAACAGTGTGGTAGGATTAAGTAGCAATTGCTAAGACCAGGCCATGGTTGTCAAAACGAAAGTAAAAAAAGTTAAAAAGTAGTTATGTGTATCGACAAGAAATTTATCGCGATAATACCTATACCGATAGTTATAGTCAGGGTTTCCGATATATTGCTCCGAGACCAACAAATTCGTTATCGGCGATAAGTGGAAAAAATGTAGTACTTTATAGTTTAGTGAATTATATTTTTCACTGTATATAGTGTGGCATGCGACGTATAACAATATTTTCCGTTTGTTGTGTAACGGAATAAAAGCGGTTCAGTACGATGGAATAAACAGTACAATTGTACGGCACGAACCGTACAATTATCGTCAATAGTTATCGGTATTGGTGTTATCGCGATAAAAAACCGATTTTATCGGCTATTTATCGGCGGTAACATCGGTGTCTATATATCGTGTCAATATATCGATTACCGGCAAGCCAAAAAAAGTACATATAGATTATTGGCAAAACCCCACAGATACACAACACTACAAAAAAAGACTGGTTTGAAATTCTATGGGCTCCATTGCCACACAGAATTCGCAGATCAAAAGAAGCTAATCTAGATAGTGCCGACTCCAAATTTAAATAAACCCAAATGATTGACCCCTTGACAATCATAACCCCATTAAAGCTTCACCCTTGTGAAACAAGACTTTGTGTTTGCTCAAATCCACCACAGAATGCAAAGTTAGAATATGTGATTTGGATACATTCACCCACTTTGAATTTCCCTTAGAAATGCAGCCACCTAGGCAGAAAAAACTGTGACCGACTACACCCTTGTGTAGCCTGGACTCCCGTGAGTCCTCAGCAAAAAGAATCACTGAAAATGGTCAACTGAGTTGATAGTTATGGCTGGTCGAAGTTTGCCATTTATACAAAATGCTCTGTGGGAGAGGCGGCTACCGACCCGAAATATTCTAAGTCCTATTCCCTCTCTAAAACCCCTTCTACTGAAGTACGGCGCCAATCACAAGACTATACTGTACAAAAAAGTACAGGCGCCGGTGTACTTTCTGTACGACACCTGTACGACTGGCCATACGGGTGACATCTGTCACATCCGAGCTTGATGTCTTGCACTCCGGAAATTCCGCAACCACGTACGATGTCGCCACGTGTAATCCGGAGTGGCGGCGCCCAAAAACGCCAAGGCGGCCATTCCGGAATCCCGACTTACACCACGACCGTCGATTTCACATCGCCTATTTATCCGGACCGTCGAAACAAATGTCCGTAACATTTGTTTCGTGCGGCATAAAAGGTACAGCAGGTTTCATGCCAAAGATTCTGTCATAGCAGTTAAATGGAATCTTTGCCTTGTATCTACTTAAATACCTATCGTACCCTATAGGTTTTAGCACTGATCCTAGACTACAAGAAAAAGCTATCACCTACTGATTAATCTAACAGACTTTAGGTACCAGGATCAAATTCCGGAGTCGGCAGTATTTTTGGTACAAACTAAGTAGTAGCCTATTTTTCTGTCACCTTAGACAGCATAGGCAGCCATGGTTCTAGCTCAGCATAGGCAGCCATGGTTTTAGCTCTCTCTCAGTGACTGCAACAAGTATGGGGACTGGAGAGTGGGGCGAGAAGCAGACTGCCTTTGCTTTATTTCTTCCTTTTATTTTTCCTATTCAGACCTAGAAAATACATAACTTTCAACATGGTTATCGCTACTCACTTGATAGGGAGCTCCATGCGCGGGGTGGACGTTTCCTTCGGTGTGAACCATTGTTATCCAATTCGTACGGATTTGGACTTTTTTTCCGAAAACTACGTAGTATTCGCTTGTTTCGTGAATTTCGTAAATTTTGCACATTTCAAAATGTACGGAAGATTGTATGGACATTAAAAAAAGACGTTGCTTCATTTGTGCGCGCGTATTTTTATTTGTCCTCCAATCCGGCTTCAGATGGAAGCCACCATTGGAGACGTCGTAAATTCCGCCGCTCGCCGCTAGTTCGTTGCACTTTTCAGTTATGCTTCATTTGCGCTTGCGTATTTTTATCTGTCCTCCAATTCGTCTTCAGACTGAAGCCGCCATTGGAGACGCCGTAAATTCCGCCGCTCGCCACTAATGAAGTTCGTTACACTTTTCAGTTTTGCACTTTTGCTTCATTTGCGCGCACGTATTTTTATCTGTCCTCCAATCCGTCTTCAAGCAGAAGTCGCCGTTGGAGATGCCATGAATTCCACCGCTCGCTGCTAGTTCGTTGCCCTTTTCAGTTTTTTAGGGTATTGAATCTTTAAAAATTTTGAAATTTTATAGTCAAAATAAGGTACGTATTTTAAAAATTCTGAAATCGTTTGATGTGCACTGTACGTAGTAATCGTTAGTTTAATCCGTGCGTGTTACGCACATAGGACATCTATGGTGTGAACTTAACTCTGTATATTTTTGTACGTAATGCTTTTGCGAAACTTTTAAATTATATTGGCATTGTACTTCCAGTTGAAAGTTTACCGTACTTTCAACCGGTACACCGTGTTATCGCTAGTAGTGTTAATATTTTTTTCGCCACTTAAAACATCATTTCTCCGTACACACTTGTCCGATTTTCACATGGAGACCGCCAATCGGAAGATGAAAATCTTGGATTTCAATCGCAACCGTTAGATCCATAATCCGGCAAGCGTGAACGGAGAAAAGATGTTTTAAGTGGCTAAAAAAATATGAACACTAATAGAGATATACGGTGTACTTGTTTCGTTTCACGTTCCTTCCTCTCCGTTCTTTTTGCTATCTTCTCTCAATCTAGCAAATAGCACTTGCTTTTTTCTCGCTTCCTTTCTTTTTTCACTTATGAATTCAGTTTTTCTCTCCTCTTGTTATAAAAAATATTAATTTGCTGATATGAAAACAAGGTCAAGTTTTATGTTCACCTCAAAATGCAGGAAGTCAAAACTTTTAGTCCCTAAAAAAAACTTTCTTGTACTTAGAAGGTACTTTCTAGTACTTTCTATTTCTTTTAGTAATTTAATACTCCAAAAAAATCACACTTTCTTTCCTCGCTAGTGTTGAAGTATGCGTGAAAGTACGTTAACAATAGTACACCTTGTACCGCTGTTAGTGTTAATGCTTTTTGGCCACTTAAAACATATTTTCTTCGTACACACTTGTCGAATTGTGGATCTGACGGTTGCGATTGAAAGGCAAGATTCTCAGTTTTCTATTGGTGGTCTCCAATTGAAAACCAGGTAAGTGTGTACAGAGAAAAGATGTTTCAAGTGGTAAAAAACATTAGAGCTAATGGCGATACAGGGTGTAATCACTCGGACAACAAAAATAAAAAATCAAAAAAAGAAAAGCAAAATTAAAATTCAAAAATCAAAGAGCAAGAAGTATTGATTTCCCATCATAGTATAAAGGCTCTACTTTTGATAAATGTACACATAACGTGTACATACTTACACACATTTCAATGCCAACTTGAACAAATAACACATAGAACCTCACTGAACACCGTGGATCGTAGTTAAGAGTAAAGAAATAACTAGTGTGGAGTTTATATTAATGCTAAGAAAATCTCTGTTTAACTTTGAAAACTTGAACAACATGGTTGTTTTCGAACCGTATACAAATACTCTCTCCTTTTTCAAAAATATACTTAAGGTTTAAGCCTTGTACAGATTCCGCAATTTTCAGAGCTATTACTATGCTGGGCAAAAGCCCTAAAAAAATAGTAATAATAAAATCGATAGTTAAAAAGTTAAGCATT
>JBBHKE010000430.1:61015-78129 GCA_037447655.1 Zygnema cylindricum | reverse complement strand
AATATGCATTCAGCAATCTGAAGTGTGTGAAACATAATAGCTATGGAATTTCAAAATCAAGAAAAATTAGCACATAAAATAGATCGTTACATGCTGATGTAAGGTTATATTTTGCCATGAACTTATTCTTTGATCCAAAACTGTGTATGTTCAAAAAGTTGACAGAAAATGAAGTGAAATCCTATTTAAATAACACTTGAAAACCTCAAGAAATTCAAAGCATAGGCAAATCTTATCGTTTATTTATTATTTTTTCCTTTCAAAATTTTCTTAAACTTTTTTTTGTGGTAGAAAACCGTACGGAAGTAATCTTTACTTGCAAAATAGTATGCAAGATTTTTATTTATTTTTTAATTAAATGTTGCTTAATTGTTTCTGGCATGCATAGACGTTTGTAATTCCATTTAATTTCACTGATTTTTGGATTTCGTTAGGATTATAAAACTTATAGATTTTCATAAGTTAAACAATTAAAGCTAGACGTTTGCAAGTCCATTTTCATTCACTATTTTTGTGACATCAAAAAGATAATAAAACATATAAATTTTTATAGGGCAAAAAATAATTAAAGCTGTAATTTTTGGCAAATTTTGTGCAATTTCAATTACACTGTATTTGTAGCTTACTAGATAGCATTTTAAATTTAAACTAAGTGACAACTTCTAAAAACCATTCTTTTCTTCTAAAAAAACATTAAACAAAAAGTGCTTCATACGAATATAGACATAAAAGATCCTCTTTATTTTTTACCTTTTGTTTGTTTAGCTTATCCTCTCTACACTTTTTTTTTACACGCCTTTTTGCCGCCAATCAACTTATTTCATCCTTTGGCCTTTAACCTTTGAGCCCCTCCTTCTCCACCTGGTCTTTTTGTTTTCTCTATCTTGCTGTCAACCTCAATCGTCTTATCTTGTCTTAAAATTATACGTAGTAAATATAATAAAGTGCAAAATAAAAAATGATTACCATCTCCATAATGCATCTTGGGATGATAAATGAAGTCGACATTTTAAGAAAGCATTTCTTTTTGTTCACCGAAAAGCAGTATGATTGACAAAAAATGTTCTCCTGTCATCTTTTAACACTGGTTTTGTAGTGATGAAGCCGCCTCCTCGTTCCTCTGCTTATCCCTCTCCTCCTCCAAAATCCCCACCTCTTCGGCATCCCCCTCCTCGTCGCCCCCCTCCTCGTCGCTCCCCTCCTCGTCGCCCCCCTCTTCGTAGTTCCCCTCCTCGTCGCCCCCCTCCTCGTCGCTCTCCTCCTCGTCGTCCCCCTCCCCCCTCACCTCCTCTAAAATCCCCACCTCCCTGTGCCCGTCCCTTTTGAGGAAGTAAAAACTCGAACGTGAAAGAAATGGAAATTATTGTTTTTGGAACCAATATCGGTTGGAAAACCCAACAAACGGAGATGCTGACTAAGCATATATAAATTATAAGCCTTTGAATATAAGTAATTTGGAGGATCATTTGCCATTTGTTTGCCGGTCCTAGGTGTGGTTTTGAAGTGAAAATGTCAGTCCTATTTTGATTGCTAATATCAATTCACGTTAATCGAGTATCAGTAATCGACAAGCTCTTATGTTTTTTTTGAGACGTTTTGTTCGTTTTTTTGTGTTGTTTTTTTACCGTGTGGATGAAAAATAGAACAATATTTTCCAATATATTGTTTTAGTGGTGTTTGACAGAGATACTTTCAGATATTTATTCCATAATTTATATGAGTTTAATATTTATTAAGATTCGGTTAAAAGATATTTGTTGAATGGCGTGGGCTTGACCCAATTTTCTTTCATTTAATTGATTCTTTACATTTTCCTATGATGTGTCTTTATTTATGCATTTAAATAGTGATCGTGATCAAACACCAATATCCCACATACTATGGGAGAATGTTTCCTTTTGGCCCAACTTTTATTACAATATGGAAGTGGGTCGAGAAGAAAAGACATCACTAATATTCTATCATATCCACCTCACACAAAGTGGATGACAATGCTGAATATGAAGTGAACTATATGCCAACAAAATCTTGAACATTTTGATAATTATTCATACTTTAAGTTTAAACGCTCAAATGTAATTAGATGTAGACAAATAATTAGATTTTACGCCAAAAGGTGAGTCATGTTTGACTGCTAATATTCTTTCACGCTAGTAAGTGTTCGTGGGTCCACAGTTTTCATTGATTGCTTGTGGGCTTTTTCATTTTTTTGTATCGCTTCCTTAAAGTGTCTACAAAATTTTTGATTCATCGATTTAAGTCGTGGAGCAAAATCAGGGTCCTTAAACAAGGTGGAAAGAATTTACCGCTTGGACTTCTATTACGTAAGCACATTTGACACAATAGTGACGTACTTGAAAAATAGTTAGAAAACTTCCCCAAGTGGAGCCAATGTTTTAGAGAAAATGTTCCAAATGCTCCACAATCAGTAAAACAATCAAGTGGTAGATCACTAACTTAACACATTATGTATATATATATATATATATGTGTGTGTGTGTGTGCTTGTGTGTAAGGCACTTATTTAAAAAAAAAAGATATATACACATGTAAAGAATGTTGAAAAGTGAAGATGAATCACGTAGTGTAATTGCACAGAAAACAATCTAAGCATTAATTCAGTCTAGTTTACAAATTCTTCTGCAATCCTTAACGTCTTATTATAGTTACACAACCGTTAATGTAGAATTATATCTTTTTTCATATCCATTCTTACCCAGTGCAAAGAGGTGGGAAGGGGAGATGAAGGTGGGTAGGGCGTAAGGAGGGGCAATGGAAAAGAAAGGAAGGAGAAAAAGTGAGAGAAATGGAGGTGAGAGGAGGGGAGAGAGGAAGGGAAAAGACGAGACAAGAGAGATGGTGTAGTGGAGGGGGGTATAAATATCATGTTAGAGGTCTTGAAAGATTTATGGCTTCACGAATCATACTTTTCTTTATCTTAAATGTTGAAAAACTACTCTTACTTTAACTTGAACATTAAAGTTCTTTTAAAGACTTTTGAAGCGAAAGCCAAAAATATGGGTTGTGGTAAATGTTTTGTATTTTCCTACTCTATCAAATTAGTTACTTCTGATGAAGATTGTTTTAAAAATACTAATCAATATTTTTCAACAATGAAGTCAAACAGCAAGTGCAATAGTCATATATAAATTTGTGAACATTGTACGACTCTAATAATATCCTATGACTTTGAAAATGTTCTATAATTCCAAAAAAGTACCACATTACTATAAAACCATTGTATTTTGTGTAACTTAAAAATTGACTTTTTGAAGAAAAATTGGTTTAACAATCTTATTTGATGCTTCAATTCAGTCAAATAGCACACACTATATCTAGTGACGGAGAAATCAGCAAATTGGGCCCACAACTAAAAGAATAAAACTTGCGAGGTTCTACTACGGTTAAGAATTCTAGGTTCGACGTTAAAATCTAACTAATACAGTTATTTAAAGTTTTTTTTTTTGCAAGTGAAAGGTAAATACTTACCTCAATCAATTAAGTCAGGGTTAAGTCTTATTTTTTTTAACACTACCGAGGGTTTTTTAGGGTTTTTAAGGTTCTTTCAGGGTTTTTTTAGGGATATTAGGGATTTTTAGGGGTTTTTTTGGGTTATTATAGGGTTATTTTAGGGTTTTTTAGGGTATTTTAGGGCGGCGAGCCATTCCACAGGTTAAGTTGAACCCTTAGTAGCTACTTAAAAATTTTCCTGTGACAAGTAAATGTTTCATCTGTTAATTTTTTATTGCATGGGTTGTAATGGTTGTTTGGGATATTTATTATTATTTTTATTTTTTTTTGTTATTTTTCTCCTTTGTTCTTTTGAAAAAGAAAAAAACGAAAATCCTCGTAAAAAACACCAGGCCCAAATATACCACTCTCCCCTACATCTCCCTCTCTCTCCCCCTCCCACTTGCTCTTCCTTATGTGTCCGTCCTCTGCTTACCTCCCTTTCCCTTTCACCTCCTCCCCCGCCTTTCTAACCTCCTCATTAGGTTTCCTTCTCACTCCTCCCATCCCTTCTATTTGCTCTCATCCTTTGTTCTCCTCGGGCTCACCATCTCCCCCTTTTTTCCCCCCCTCTCCTTTCCCTCCCCTGCCCTACCCACCCCTTCCCTCCCCTTCCCTCCCATCCTCCCTCCCTTGCTCCCTCTCCTTGCCCTGCTCCTCCCCCCTTACCTACGCCCCTCCCCCTTTATCCCCCTTTTGTGCCCCTGTCAATGCTCTCGTCATATGCCCTCCTCCCCCAGCTCACTAACTCATCAACTATCCTCCCCCTCCCCCCCTCCCCTCCCCTTCCCTCTCCTCCTCCCCCCTCTAGGCCTCTTGCCATGCTCTAGGCATCAGGGGCCAACGCTTGCACTGCCCTCCCTCTTACCCTAGACTCCCTCCTCCCCCACAAACGATTCTCTCTCCCCCACTCCCCACCACCTTCCCTCCCCTTCCCTTTGTATCTCGCCCCCCCCCCCCCCCCCCCCCCTCCCCCTCCTCTCTATGCCCCTCCCGGCCTCCCTCGCACCTACAACTACTAGAATGCTGCGAAGTTCTTGACCTGCACCCTTGGCTCTCTACCTCTCTCTCTCTCCCTCTTTGCCTTCCTTTCCCTCCCTCCCTCCTTCCCTCGCTCCATCCTCCATCCCTTCCCCCCTCTCTCCCTCCGTCGCTCCCTCCCTTCCTCTCTCCCTCTTTGCCTTCCTTTCCCTCCCTCCCTCTCTCTCCCCCTTCCTCCCTCTCCCACTTCATCCCTTCCTACCTTTGTCCCTCCCCCCCTCACACTCTCCCTCCCTCCCTCCCTCCCTCCTTCCTTTCCCCCCACTCTCCCTCCCTCTCTCCTCCCTCCCTCCCTCTCCTCCATCCCTCCCTCTCAACCTCCATCCCTCCCTCCCTCCTTCCCCCCCCCCACCCTCCCTCTCCCTCTTTGCCACCCTCCCTCCCTCTCTTCCCCCCTCTCGGCCTCCAACTCCGCAGATAATCTGTCCGAACAATAAAAAAGAAAGGTGAAAAATTAAATTAAGAAATAAATAAAGAAATATATAAAGAAATAAATAAAGAAATAAAAGAAGAAATAAGCAAAAACGAAAGAGGAGGCGTGACTCGGTCAACAAAGAGAATTTATGGAACTGAAAAATACATGAAAAATACATGAAAAATAAAATAAAATATAAAATAAAACACGTAAAATAAAACGCATAAAATAATTAATTAAACAAATGATTTCCTCTTAAGAAAAAGGTCCTCTACTCATACTAATCCACACTAAATATGAAATTTTTAAAAAATAAATAATAATAATTTGGTACTGGCAGCGCCACTAAACACTAAAGTATATTAACTAGGGATGTGGCTTTTGGTGCACCTCTCCCCTCTCCCCTCCCCCCCACCGAGGAATAATGAGGAAAGGAGCCCCTCCCTCCCCTTCCCCTCCCTGCCCCCTGCCAAAGCTCGACTGTGCCTGCTGCGCCCAACTATAGGTTTTGCTTTCCCACCCTGCAATTGCCCCTCCCCCTCCCCATCCCCCTCCCCCTCCCCCTCCCCCTCCCCCTCCCCCTCCCCCTCCCCCTCCCCCTCCCCCTCCCCCTCCCCCTCCCCCTCCCCCTCCCCCTCCCTTTTTCCCTCCCCCTTTCCCTCCCCCTCCTCGTGCCTCACCCCCTGCCCCTCCCCCTCACCCCCCCTCACCTTGCCCTCCCTCTACCCCTGCCCCTTCCTTTTTTTCGCTGGGCAAGGAGGGCCGAGGGAAAGGAGGACCGGGGACAAGAGAGTGCCGAGGGAAGGGAAGGGAAGGGAGGGGGAGACAAAGGGAGAGAAAGATGGCAACGCCAGGCAGCCCCTTGACAAACCAATAAAATCCAAAAGCGCCTCTTCCTCTCCATCTCCCCTCGCGCTCTTTCTCCCTCTCCCTCTCCCTCTCCCTCTCCCCATCCTTTCCCACTGCCTCTCATTGCCCCCCCTGCCCGTGACCCCTGGCAATGGACAGAAAGGGTCGCTGCTGTTAGATTCAATGTTGTTATTGGCTGTCGCGGCCTGTCGCGCGGCCATATAATTTGTCGTTTTGTCTTACTGGGTGGTTTGGCGTCATTATGTCTTTTAGATCCTTTCGTAGATTCCTCATCTTGCGTAGATTCGGTTTTGCGACGACCAGGTTCAATTGTCTTTTGGTTTGTACGGGTTTGTTTGGGTTGTACGTTTAGGTACACGTTTGCGTTGTACTTTAGTTTTATGTTGTTTCGCGTATAGACGCGATTTGATTTGTAGGCGCTCAGTGCGCACTTTATGTTTCGTTTGGTTTTCTTTTATAGTTTGACAGTGTGACGCTTCACTTACAGTACACCGTGAATCGTTATTCGAGTAAAGGTTTCTTTAGCGTGTAGGAACAATTACCGTCATTTACGCTAATTGAGAATTTGGAAATTTCCAACGAAATCGTTTATTCTAATTAAGAATTAAGGTTTTTAAATAGTGTGGATAATTCTATTTGAGAATTAAAAAAAAATAAAAGGTACGTTAAATAGCGTCCATTACGCCAATACCGATTCACGGTGTACTATATACTGCAAGTTAGTGGGAGGGAAAGTTAATCTTTTTGTGGGAGAAAATGTCCGTGAAATATATTGGCTTTCGTGGACAGTTTTCACTCAGACATTTATTTTTTGCTTCCGTTGTAATCTTGCACTCTGCGAGATCCTGTGAAGTGGTATCGGAGCTTGTGTGCTCCCTTGAGGTGTAGAAGGGTGGCTAGTTTGGCCGCCACGGGGAGAAAGAATAAAAATACCGCTACTCAAATGATGCCTTCTTCTTCTACGTTGATCTCTCGACCTCCGGATCCAACCGAATCTGAATCATCGTCGGATCCGAAAGTAGAAACTCCATTTGCTTTCACCAGCAAAACCTTTGAGGAAGCCGTTCCGATTGATCCGTTCGGACAAAAGAAGGAGAATGAGGGGAAAAGGAAGGAGGAAGATGACGAGATGGGAGATCGTCTACAAAAAATGATGGATGGTCTTTTCCGTTATGTGGATCAGCGGATCTCCGAGGCAAACCGTGTTACGAGATCAAACCGTGTTACTAGATCTCCATTATTCAGAGATCCGATTCCAGATCAAAGTATCGGCGATATGGAAGGAGGTGAAGGAGATGAGGAGGAGACAAGGGAATGAATTCGAAAGGGAAAACTTCCCATCGATGATGACTCCGACCTTTATGATTGGAGTGAAGGGGACGAACCGGTTGAATCTATGTCCGGCAAAATCGTCATCTTCAATGGGACGAATAATCAATGGTGAAGAAATATATCAATGGTCAATTTAAATTGAAACGGCTTTGGAAGGTGGTAAAAGGGGTGGACAAGATGCCTACCTTGGATCAGAGAGCTTATCCTGTGTGGACGAAGAAAAATCTTTCCGCTATCGGCGGATTCTTTCAATCATGTAGCACCTCGATTCACGATTTATTTCTTACCCGAAGATTTGCCCATGATTGTTGGGTGGCTCTTGAGAATCACTTCGAAAAGAGTCTTCAAAATAAGGGGCAACACATTTATACCAACTATACCTCTTTTTAGGTCAAGTCCAGTGAGTCGATCGATGAAGCCGCGAAGAGATTCAACATTATTATCGAGCAACTCGCAAATTTGGGAAAGTTCATCGATGAGAGTGACAAGGCATCGGTCTTCGTCCATGCTTAACCAAAGAAAATGATTCACTTAAGGGACATTCTCTTATCGAGAGACTCGAACACCTTGGACTCGATCATTACATTTCTTAAATCGACCGAGGCGAATCGCCCGAGCTCATCGAGGGGAACCCAACCGACCGGTTCCCTCTATGCGACAACACCAGAAACGAGCGATCTAAATTATTTTCGAGGAAGAGGAGGAAAAACATGGGGAAATCCGAGAGGAAGAGGGGGAAGAGGATACAAAAGGGCAGGGAGATCTCCTTCCCAGCCCGGATATTCAAATCTGACAAATATTACCTGTTTTCAATGCGGCAAACTTGGTCATATGGCGGCTTTTTGCCCGGATAAGGAGCGCCAATGTCACTTTTGCTGGAAATGGGGTCATATAAGCCCACAATGTTACACGAAGGCCGAAAATGGAGGCGGGGGTGGAAGAGGAGATCGCGGCGGTAGAGGCGACGGCGGCGGCCGATACGGTGGGCGCGGCGGCGGCCTTCTTAGCGGCCGCAGTGGCCGCGGAGGTCGTCATGGAAGAGGAGGACATTTAATGGGCGAGGATCAATTTGAAAGAGGAGGCGAAGGCGCGCAAATATTTTCCGCCCTTAACTTTTCGCTTGATGTTTTGGCAGGTGCTACGCAACAAGAAAAGGAGTGGATTATAAATTCTAGCGCGTCACACCATGTATGTACTGACGCGTCGCTATTTGATGATTTTCGCGAACTGGCGCTACCAAAACGAATTACTGTTGCAAAAACGAATCACTGTTGCAAGTGGACAAGTGATTTCAATAAGTACAATGGGTACTGTACGTTTGGACTTACCTATTTTGGATGCAGGTGGCGTGGAAAAAGTGACGCAAACCAAATAAACAAATGATTTGTACTTACCTGAAGGTTGAGTGAACCTTCTCAGTGTACCACAAATTCAGCGTGCAGGCGTGAGCGTATTTGCGTATGTCGACTCCACAAAAAAAAAATTACGTTTAGATGGTGTACAAATTGGCGAAGGAGAAGTCACGGATTTTATGCATAGTCGCTTAATATGGCGTCGACCGAAAGCGCACCCAAATTTTGGTGGAATTATTTCGCAAATTTTTGAATTGAAAGGCAATTTAACTTTGTGGCACCACCGTATGTGCCACACATCCGAGGGGAGTTTACGACGAATGATTAAAAATGGAAGTGTAAGGCGTCAAGAGAGAATATTAACGGGTGCGAGGGATGTAGTAAGGGGAGATAAATCCGAAAGCCGCATCCGGCCAAGGATCCAACGCATCGATCTAAGCATCCGTTTGATCTTTTGCATATTGATTTACGTGGGGACGTAAAACCGGAGACGATTGGACGAAAAAAATATATTATGGTGGTAGTGGACGACTTCTCTCGCTTCACATGGGTAATACTACTTAAACACAAATTCGAAGCATTTTTATGCTTTCAAGAGTGGCATGTGATGGCCGAAAGGCAATGTGAGAGAAAATTAAAATCTATAAGATCGGACAATGGAAGGGAATTCTTGCTTTTAATCTTTATTGCAAAGAGTGGGGAATTTCTCACCAATATACCGCATCTTACTAACCGAAATCCAATGGAGTGGCGGAAAGAAATAACAGTACACTTCAAGAAATGGTACAACTTATGGTAAACAGATCCGGAAGAGTATCCATTTATGGGGCGATGCAATTTTAACGGCGAATTATATTTGCAATCGGCGAATTACGTCGGTCTCGGGCGACAAAACTCCGTATGAGTTGTGGTATGGGCGAAAGTCTACTCTACACCACATTCGGATTTGGGGATGCCGTGCATCGCTTTATATTCAAGAACAAAGGAGAAAGGGTAAGTTTGCATCGAGGAGTTGGAGTGGTTATTTTGTTGGATATAGTGAGAAAGGGAGTCTCTATCGAGTTTATGATCCGATTCAAAATATCATTTAGGAATCGAGAAATGCGGATTTTCACGATTACGTATTATCCACAATCTCTCGATCAGCTATGCGAAATTATAATCTTGACTTTCATGAAGAATTTGAAATTAATGATCTTAATGACATTGAGGGTTCAGTTTCGGAAATTGAGCTGGAATCCACCTCCAATGTTAAGAGGGGGAAATGTAAAATTGTGGAAAATGCAAATAATGGTAACATTGGTGGGGATTGGCGAAGCGAAAATTCCCGAATGTCTTCGGACACGAGGAAATCTTCGTCTTCTAAATCAAGTGAACCGAATATTATTGAGGAGGAACCGGCGAGGGAGGAGAAAGAATTTGAGCCGAGGAGGAGTATGCGAGAAAATAGGGGTAAAAAACCGGCTCGTCTTTCTTTTGATGGCAAAAGGGATGTGGAGATCTCGAATTATTATATTTCGGCGGAAATGGAGGATGATTTTCTTTTATAGCAATCATTATGCGATAATATGCCGGGCAATCCGCAATCGTATATGGAAGCACAAAAATCATGCGATTGGCAAAAGCATTGGAAATCGGCGTGGGAAAGAGAACTTCAATCTATTATCGACAACCGAACATTTGAGGAGGTAAGCCTATCGGAGGGTAAAAAGGCAATTGATGCGAAGTGGATTTTTTAAAACCAAAACTGGTGCATCACGGGAAGTAGTAAAACATAAGGCTCGGCTAGTATGCAAGGGCTTTCAACAAAAAGAGGGGATCGATTATACGGAGACATACGCACAGATTGTTAAGTTTGATTAATTGAGGATGATAATTGCTATTGACGCTGCTGGCAAAAAGCACATTCACCAAATGGATGTAGAGACGTCATTCTTAAATGGTGACTTAGAGGAGGAGGTTTATATGAAAGTTCCGGAAGGAGTAGTGTCGAAGGAGGGGAAGGTATAGCGGCTGCGAAAGTCCTTGTACGGACTAAAACATGCACCGCGAAATTGGTATTTGAGATTACACAAAGTCCTAACCGAATTTGGATTTGTACGAACAGTTTCAGACTCTGGGGTTTACGTTAAAGGTGAGGGGGAGGATCAAATCATATTTTTCTGTCTACGTGGATGATTTTTTGATGATATGTGACAAGTTGACGCAAATTGCGGAATTGAAGGAGTACCTACGTCGTCACTTTAAAGTCACAGATTTGGAGGATGTACGATATATTCTTGGAGTGGAAGTCTTGAGGTACGAAAATGGAGATATTAAATTGTCGCAAGCGCAATATTGTAAAGAAGTACTAACAAAATTTGCTATGTTGGATTCTAAGCCAGAATTGACACCACTAGATTCCAAACTTCAATATCGCAAATTTGAGGAGGAGGAAACTGTCCTCGTGCCCTATCGTGAGGCCGTTGGAAGTTTGATGTATTTAAGAGTGGCCATGCGACCGGATATTTCAGCCGCAGTTTCTGTCGTGAGCGGATTTTGTCAGGCTCCTAAAAGGATTCATTGGGAGGCCGTGAAGAGGATATTTCTTTACCTTGCAAGTACGGTCGAGATTGGTTTATTATTTCGATCTCGACGAACATCTTTGGAGTGCGTGGGATATAGTGACGTAGATTGGGGTGGAGACTTTGATACAGGAAAGTCAACGTCAGGATATGCTTTTGTTATTGGTGGCGTGACACTTTCTTGGAGTTCGCGACTCTAGCCAACTGTCGCATTAAGTTCAATCGAAGCGGAGTGTATGGCTGCGTGTCATACATCTAAGGCGTCGATTTCGATCAAGGAGCTACTTGGAGAACTGGTGATTACGATTGGATGCATGAATTTTTTTTTTGATAGTATGAGTTCAATGGCGTTGGTGAAGAATCTTGTCTTTCACAAAAAGACAAAACATATTAGGATTCAGTGGCACTTCATACGCGATTTGGTCATTGCTAAGGAGGTTAATTTTTTGTACATTTCGACGTTGGAGGAAAGAGCGGATATGGTGACGAAAGTCGCGAGTCATGATGTTCTTTTGACGGGACGACCTAAATTATGGTTGGTGTAATGATTACAACTTTGAGAGGGGGGTTGTTAGATTCAACGTTGTAATCTGCTGTCGCGGCCTGTCGCGCGACCATATAATTTGTACTTTTGTCTTAGTGGGTGGTTTGGCGTCATTATGTCATTTAGATCCTTTCGTAGATTCCTGATCTTGCGTAGATTTGGTTTTGCGACGACCAGGTTCAATTGTCATTTGGTTTGTACGGGTTTGTTTGGGTTGTACGTTTAGGTACACATTTGCGTTGTCCTTTAGTTTTATGTTGTTTCGCGTATAGACGCGATTTGATTTGTAGGCGCTTAGTGCGCACTTTATGTTTTGTTTGGTTTTCTTTTATAGTTTGATAGTGTGACGTTTCACTTACAGTACTATATAGTGCAGCTTAGTGGGAGGAAAAGTTAATCTTTTTGTCGGAGAAAATGTCCGTGAAATATATTGGCTATCGTGGACGGTTTTCCCTCAAAAATTTATTTATTGCTTCCGTTGTAATCTTGCACTCTGCATTTTGTGGGAGATCGTGTCACCTGCTGCCATCACCATCTTTTCTTCCCTTCACCCCTTTTCCCTCTCTCATCCTCCCTCTCCCCTCCACCCTCTCCCTCCCCCCCCCTCTAGGGCGAGGGTCATGTGATGTGAATGTTAAGTAAAAGTTTGTAATCAGCCATCGCGGTCTGTCACGCGGCCGACTAGTCTGTATCATTCAGTCAAAGTTGTAGTCGGCCGTCGCGGTCAGTTGCGGGGCTGGCTAATATTTTGTTACGTTACGTTAGTGGGCTAATTTGTCTTTACGTTAAGTTAGTGGTCCACAGTGGTTTTATTAAGTCGTGTAGTGGATTGTAGTTCGTGGTCTCGCGGAGATTCAGTTTGACGACAACCAATTTATGTTTCGTTTGGTGTGTACGGTATGTATATTGGTTTTGTCTTTAGTTGGTTTTGACTGTACGTGTGAGTTGTACCGACAGTTCGTTGTGTTTTGCTGTTGACGCGATTTGACATGTACGCATTTAGTGCGCACTATATGGTTTGGTTTGATTTGTAGTTTGAAGTAGAAATGTCACATTTAATGTGCTATATACTGCAGCCTGGAGTGGGAAGTTAATCTTTTTATGGGAGAAAATGTTTGTGAAATATATTGGCTTTCGTGGGCAGCTCTCTCTCGTGTGAATTGTTTTTCTTAATGCTTCCGCTGTAGTCTTGCACTCTGATTTTTTGTAAGATCCTTTCAAGTGTTATCAGAACTTTTGTGCTCCATTTAGGTGTAGAAGGGTGGCTAGTTTGGCCGCCATGGGTAGAAAGAAGAAAAATACCCCTTCTCCTATGATACCTTCTTCTTCTATAGTAATTCCCCGATCGGATCCTCCGGATCCATCAGAATCGGAATCATCGTCGGATCCGAAAGTAGAAACTCCATTTGCTTTCACCGGCAAAACTTTTGAGGAAGCCGTTTCGGTCGATCCGTTTGGACAAAAGAAGGAGAATGAGGGGAAAAAGAAGGAGGATGATGATGCGATGGAAGATCGACTTCAAAAACTGATGGATGGTCTTTTCCGTTATGTTGATCAACGGATCTCAGAGGCTAACCGTGTTACAAGGCCTCCATTTTTCGGAGATCCCATTCCGACACAAAGCGTCGTTGATACGAAAGGAGATGAAGGAGATGAAGAGGAGAGGAGGCAATCGATTCGAAAGGGGAAACTTCCCATCGATGACGATTCCGATCTAGATGATTGGAGTGAATGGGACGAGCAAGTTGAATCTATGTCCAAAAAAATTGTTATCTTTATTGAACGAATTATCAATCATGGAAGAAATATATCAAAGGTTAATTTAAATTGAAACGACTTTGGAAGGTGGTAAAAGGGGTGGAGAAGATGCCTACCTCGGATCAGGGAGCTTATCGTGTGTGGATGAAGAAATCTTTTTCCGCCATTGGTGGTTTATTCCAATCATGTAGCACTTCTATACATGATTTATTTCTTACGCGAAGATTCGCCCATGATTGTTGGGTGACATTTGAAAATCACTTTGAGAAAAGTCTTCAAAATAAGGGGCAACACATTTATACCGATTTCACATCTTTCAAAGTGAAACCAAACGACTCTATCGATGAGGCCGCAAAGAGATTTAATAATAGTATTGAGCAACTCGCAAATATCGGAAAATTTATTGAAGAGAATTATAAGGCATCGGTCTTCACACCTTCCTTACCGGAGAAAATAATACATTTAAGGGACATTCTTTAATCAAAGGATTCGAAAACTTTGGATTCGATTATCACATTCCTCAAATCAACCGAGGCGAATCGTCTGAGTTCATCAAGGGGACCCGAACCGACCGGTTCCTCAATGCGACGACACCAGTAATGCCCGATCTAAATTATCTTTGGGGAAGAGGAGGTAGAAGAGGGGGAAATCTAGGAGGGAGAGGGGGAAGAGGACATGAAAGGGCCGGGAGATCTCTTTCCCAGACCAGATATTCAGATCTAACCAATATTGCTTGCTTTCAGTGCGGCAAACTTGGTCATATGGCGGCTTCTTGCCCGGATAAGGAGCTTCAATGCCAATTTTGCGGGAAATGGGGCCATATTAGTCCCCAATGCTATTCAAAGGCTGAAAATAGAGGAGCCGGCGGTAGAGGAAGCGGCGGCAGTAGAGGAGACAGCGGCGGCCAATGCGGTGGACGCGGCGGAGGTCGTCTTGGCAGCCGAGGTGGTCGTGGAGGCCGCCATGGAAGAGGAGGAGGACACTTTATGGGTGACGATTACTTTGAGGGAGGCGACGAAGCACAAATATTTTCCGCCCTTAACCTGTCGCTTGATCTTTTGGCAGGTTCTACGTTACACAAAAAAGAGTGGATTGTTGACTCTGGAGCGTCACATCACGTTTGTACCGACGCTTCACTCTTTGACGATTTTCGCGAACTTACGGTACCAAAACGAATCACTGTCGCAAGTGGACAAGTGATTTCGATAAGTACCGTGGGTACTGTACGGTTGGATTTACCAAGTTTGGACTCACGTGGGGGTAGAAAAGTTACGCAAACTCAGTTAACTAATGTTTTGTACTTACCTGAAGGTTCAATGAACCTTCTTAGTTTACCGCAGATTCAGTGAGCGGGAGCAGTAAACTTGCGCACGAAGACTCCACAATAAAAATTGTACGATCGGATGGTGAACAAATAGGTGAAGGAGAGGTCACGAATTTTATGCATCATCGACTAAAATGGCCTCTGCCGAAATCCCAACCAAATTCCAATGGTATTATTTTGCAAAACTCGGAATTAAAAGGCGATTTAACCTTGTGGCACCACCGGATGTGTCACACATCCGAGACGAGTTTACGACGGATGATCAAAAATGGGAGCGTAAGGGGATTAAATTTGGTGTCGGGGAGACAATTAATGGATGTGAGGGGTGTAGTAAGGGGAGACAAATCCGAAAGCTACATCCGGCTAAGGATCCGATGCATCGATCTAAGCATCCGCTTGATCTAGTGCATATTGATTTATGTGGAGACGTAAAACTGGAGACGATTGGTGGAAACAAATATATTATGGTGGTGGTGGATGACTTCTCTCGCTTCACATGGGTAATATAACTAAAACACAAATCCGAAGTATTTTTACGTTTTCAAGAGTGGCATGTGATGGCCGAAAGGCAATGTGAGAGAAAGTTGAAATCTATTAGATCGGATAATGGAGGGGAATTTCTTGCTTTTGATCCTTATTGTAAAGAGTGGGGAATTTCTCACCAATATATCGCATCTTACTCACCGAAATCAAATGGCGTTGCGGAAAGGAAGAATCGCACTCTTCAAGAGATGGTACGATCCATAGTTCATGGATCCGGAGGAGTATTGATTTGTGGGGCGATGCAATTTTGACAGCGAATTACTTCTGAAATCGGAGGATTACATCGGTTTCGGGTGATAAAACTCCGTACGAATTGTGGTATGGCCAAAAACCTACTCTTCACCACATTCGTATTTGGAGATGACGTGCGTCCGTTTATATTCAAGCGCAAAAGAGAAAAAGTATATTTGCATTGAGGAGTTGGAGTGGATATTTTGGGGGGTATAGCAATAAAGGGAGTCTTTACCGAGTTTATGATCCGATTCGAAATATCATTGAGGAATCAAGGAATGTGGATTTTCACGAGGATTTATTATCCACAATCTCTCGATCGCCTAAGCGACATTCTAATCTTGATTTCGAGGAATTTGAAATTGGTGATGTTAATGACATTGAGGGTTCGGAATCGGAAATTGATCTGGAATCCACCTCCAATGTCAAAAGAGGGAAAGGCAAAATTTTAATATTATTGGTGGGGATTCACGAAGCAAAAATTGCGGATTGTCTTTGGACACGAGGAAATCTTCGTCTTCTAAATCGAGTGGTCTGGATAACTGTGAGGAGGAACTAGCAAAAAAGGAGAAAGACTTTGAGCCGAGGAGAAGCATGCGAGAAAATAGGGGAAAGAAACCGGCTCGTCTTTCTTTTGACGGTTAGGGAAATATTGAAAAGAAATAATTTTTTTATTTCGGCGGCTAGGGAGGAAGATTTCCTCTTATAGCAATCATTATGCGATAATATACCGTGCGATCCGCAATCGTATGTGGAAGCACTAAAATCATGTGATTGGGAGAAGCATTGGAAACCGGCGTGGGAAAGAGAACTTCAATCTATTATCGAAAACCAAACATTTGAGGAGGTAAGATTACTGGAGGGTAAAAAAGCTATTGATGCGAAGTGGATTTTCAAAACTAAAACTGGTGCATCGGGGAAATAGTTAAACATAAGGCTCGGCTAGTTCGTAAGGGCTTTCAACAAAGGGAACGAGTAGATTATACGGAGACATATGCACCACTAGGGAAGTTTGATTCTTTGAGGATGATTATTGTTTTTGCCGCTGATGGCAAAAATCAAATTGACCAAATGGACGTAGAGACGGTGTTCTTGTATGGTGACTTAGAGGAGGAGGTTTATATGAAACTTCCAGAGGGAGTAATGTCGAAGGAGGGGAAGATATGGCGACTGCGAAAGTCCTTGTACGGACTAAAATAGGCACCGCGGACTTGGTATTTGAGATTACACAAAGTCCTAACCAAATTTGGATTTGTACGAACAGTTTCAGACTCAAGGGTTTACGTTAAAGGTGAGGGGGAGGATCAAATCATATTTTTTGTCTACGTGGATGATTTTTTGATGATTTGTGAGAAGTTGACGCAACCAATCCTGAAACACATTAGAGTTTATGGTTCAGGCGCCACGGATAAAATCAGGCATGTTCCTGAAAGCGTCAGCGGTATAGAAGGGGAGGAAGCTGTAATGAGGGAGACCTTCAAAGTATATTTGGAGGAGGAGATTCAGTGGTATGTTCTTGTGGCAGAGATGCAGGTAAACCAGTTAAACTAAAAACGGTAGTCGCCGTTTTTGTTATTAGTAGGAGTTTCTTAGTTTGAAGGGATCACCACGTATACAGAGGCATATTAGA
>JBBHKE010000430.1:0-61005 GCA_037447655.1 Zygnema cylindricum | reverse complement strand
CTCCTAAATTACCATCCTTGAACCTAAAATAGAATTTAATAGTATTTATTTTGCTTTTTACCCTAGTAATGGTACATTTCATAGTTCAAAAGTAGGTTGTTAGATTCAATGTTGTAATCGGCTGTCGTGGCATGTCGCGCGGCCGTATTATTTGTCGTTTTGTCTTTGTGGGTGGTTTGGAGTCATTATGTCTTTTAGATCCTTTCGTAGATTCCTGGTCTCGCGTAGATTCGGTTTTGCGACGACCAGGTTCAATTGTCGTTTGTTATCTACGGGTTTGTTTGGGTTGTACGTTTAGGTACATGTTTTCGTTGTACTTTAGTTTTATGTTGTTTCGCGTATGGACGCGATTTGATTTGTAGGCGCTCAGTGCGCACTTTATAGTTTGGTTTGTTTTGGTTGTTTGGTTGTGTAACGTTACATTTTCAGTACTATATACTGCAGCTTAGTGGGAGGGAAAACTTAATCTTTTATGGGAGAAAATGTCCGTGAAATATATTGGCTTTCGTGGACAGCTTTCTCTTGTCTGAATGTTTTATTTTTTAATGCTTCCGCTGTAGTCTTGCACTCTGATTTTTTTGTGTAAGATCCTATCATAGGTGACCGTACGCCCATACAATATGCCTATTGTATGCAAAACATACAATATGGCCTTAAGACCCATATTGTATTGGGTGCAAAATGTAATAAAATAGTAACAGGGTTGAGTTGCACATGGATCGATAGAGAATTAAACGTCATGTCTAAATTTGAAAAAAAAATCGGACAAAAAAATATTTTTCTGTGAGTTTTGAGCGACTTTTTTTTTAAACCGTCAGATTTGGACGATCTGACGGTCTTTGATGAAAGTAACGATCTAAGAAGATCACATGAAAATCCCATAACACAACTTACAATAGGACTATCGTCAGATTTGGACGATCGGACGGTCGCTGATGAAAGTAGCGATCTAAGAAGATCACATGGAAAGCCAGTAACACAACTTACGCTAAAGGCGGCCTACAAAAGGCCTACCAAAAAACGCCTACTTTTGAACTAAGGTACATTTTAGTTAGTATCACTGTAGTCACTATTGGTGTCACTGTATTGTGAAATTAGTGCGTGATTATGTTACGGCTAACAGCCACGATACTGTACTTTACTGTACTGTAGCTTATCAGCAGCATAGAACAAAAAGTACGTATCGTACGATGTCGAACTCAAAACTGTACATAGTTCGCAATTCAAATCCATAGTTCAAAAGTAGGCGTTTTTATGGTAGGCCTTTGGTCGGCGCCTTTATCGTAAGTTGTGTTATGGGCTTTTCGTGTCATCTTCTTAGATCACTACTTTGATCAGCGACCGTCCGATTGTTCAAATCTGACGGTGTAAATAAAACTATTTGGTACGAATGTTTTAATTGGTCCAATTTTTGGTCCGAAAATTTTAATTGGTCCGAATAGGTCAGAATACAATATGGGTCTTAAGGTCATATTGTATGTTTTGCATACAATCTTTCACCTACTTTTGAACTATGATTCAAATAAATAATCAAATGTTTAGTCGAAATACTAAATTCGGCGCGATAGTACAGTAACTACCACCGGAATTCAGGATTTCTCGTTTATCAATATCGTGGCTCATCGGTCGGCCAGAAATTCACCAAGGATTTAGCAATTTTTCTATATTTTTATAAACGCAGACCGCTTCTCCAACCGAAACGAATTTATCATTACAGTCGTTGACTCTTTGCAACCTCACACGTGTAATCGTGGTTTTCCAGTAAATCGGTAATCACAATATCCGCAAATTCGTCTATATTTGGTTGAAGTATGGCTACTGCGACTCGCTGTATTTGACTATTTTCCACATATTGGAATATCTTACAAGTTACAACCCACGGTGTACACCGTGTATCGCTATTAGTGTTAATAATTTTTTGGCCACTTAAAAACATTTTTTTCTTCGTACACACCTGTCCGATTTTTTGTTTAAGACCGCCAATCGGAAGCTGTGAATCTCAAATTTCAATCACAACCGTCAGATCCACAATTTGACATTTGTGTACGGAGAAAAATATGTTTTAAGCGACGAAAAAAACATCAGCACTAATAGCGATTCACTGTGTACTGTACGGTCATGGGTACCCTATTCCAACGGCCTGCAGAATGTTTTAGAAATCTGAAAATTTGAATTGCGGATTATGTCTTCAAACTTATTGCGTAGAATCGATTACGCTCTTGTAAAGCTTCTTTTGCTTAGGTTGTTTCAAAATCTTTGAAGTAGAATATCTCACAGCAGATTTCTGTTGAGAACAAATATGAGCAATGCTGATCATCAATCGATCAACGCGGGAAACTGTGAACGTTTACTTGATCTTATGCCTGAGATGATTTCTTTTTTTCTTCAGACAGAGGTTAGCAGCAAGGACTTTTCTATCAATTAATAGAACATGAGAGGTCTAGTTAACGGTAACTGTTTGAATTTTCGAAAAGTTCTTTATTGAACCTGTTTTGCAAGTTTCAAATGTGGTATATGAAGAAGCGACATCGGACTATTTTTCCTGTTTCAACTGGTTTTTGTAGACAAATTAACACATTAGTCATCGAGCAAACCTTGAATAGTTATTAGTTTTTATTTTTTTTGCCTTATAAAATTGTTGTGTGGCTATCATTGAACGTGAATTTTTTATGACAGCTATATAATCAAGATGTCACTCTGCAATAAAGTACCCTCTGAAAGCTTGTACACCCTGCAAGAAAGTTCACCCTATGTATATTCGGCAATAGATTACGCTATGCAAGAAAATTCAATCTGCAAGAAAATACACTCTGCTACAAACCGTACTACACTCTTATAAAGTGCACTCCGCAATAAGATACTCTGCAGTAACGAACACTCTGCAATATAGTGCATAACCTAACTGCTTCCTAGACTAAAAGAGCATTGTAACTCAAATTACTGTTCACCGTAATTAGGAGTATTGTGACAGTAGAGCGAACAAGTGGCCAAGGCTATTGTTCATTTTCAGGTGTAAGTTTACCCTTCAATTCATATTTAAGTTTATTTGATTCCATGTTTTTATCCATAAGCAGATTCATCTCGGATTCCAGGTATGCTCACATTGATGACGTGGAAGGAAATCACCTCTCCATTTATTACATTCTATTTATGTTTAACATTTGGTAATTTAGTTCTTCCAATTGGAAACTCTTAGCAACTCATCCTTATAAGCTGAAAAAGTTACCAACAATTACGTTTCATTTCGATTTTTGTCCAGGTAACTACAGCAGCAGGTAGTCCCCTGTTGTCTATTACAAGATGGACAGCCGTTCATTTTTTTCGTAAATATCTACGACTGGTAATGGAACGTGATAAATGTCCCAACAGCAGGCAAGCTTTTTTGATCTTGATATCCAATCTATGAGATCTACGAGTGAATTGACTTGTAGAATTCGAAAAACGTATTTCACAGTCTCTCTGGCCTCTGATGTTCACAGACTTACTGAAAGCCATGCCTCTGAAATAACTGAAATTGCGGTAACCGCGGATCAAAATTTCAAGTGTATCAAAATCGAGAGGAGATGAGCTTCCACATTTCGAACCTAACTTAATCCTTTCTTAAACCTCTTTTAAGCTTGTCTTAAACCTGTCTTACACTTTTTCAAGACTTAAACCTATCGTACAACCTAGCTTATCCCTAGCTTAAACCTATCTTAGACTAAACAACATCGTAAACCTATCTTATCTTAGACTGCTGTACTTGCACAGAAGACTAGATGGGAGCTCGAGTATGGGACAAGCTCAAGGACTTCAAAGTCTTGCCAAACTTTGGAATCCAAGTCAAGACGACTTACAACTGCTCTGCATCATTTGTCTTTGGCTCGCTAGCAAGGTTTGTCCATGCTGTTGTTTGCACACATTTTGTCTTTACAATACATGTTTTCTTTAACCTTCACACTGCAGGCATTTCACCTGTAAGGCATTTGTTCTCTTTAGGTTGCTCTACTACACTCGGGATTGTTGTTATGGAACTTTTGTCCATTTCCCCTCCTCCTCTCCCTCTCTCTCTCTCTCTCTCTCTCTCTCTCTCCCTCTCCCTCTCCCTCTCCCTCTCCCTCTCCCTCTCCCTCTCCCTCTCCCTCTCCCTCTCCCTCCCTCTCCCTCTCCCTCTCCCTCTCCCTCTCCCTCTCCCTCTCCCTCTCCCTCTCCCTCTCCCTCTCCCTCTCCCTCTCCCTCTCCCTCTCCCTCTCCCTCTCCCTCTCCCTCTCCCTCTCCCTCTCCCTCTCCCTCTCCCTCTCCCTCTCCCTCTCCCTCTCCCTCTCCCTCTCCCTCTCCCTCTCCCTCTCCCTCTCCCTCTCCCTCTCCCTCTCCCTCTCCCTCTCCCTCTCCCTCTCCCTCTCCCTCTCCCTCTCCCTCTCCCTCTCCCTCTCCCCTAATATCCCTGCATTCCAGAGATAGTACATATATTTTCCAGGGTTGGAGCTTAGCAGATGCACGAAACTTCCCCGATTCCTCTCGAACAGCTGAAATGTTTGGCGAACTCCAGCATATCAGATTACGTACTGACTGCCAGCGACTTTACTGAAATGGTAGGTTGCGATACTGTGCCCATCTTCATTAAAGTTAATCTCTCAAATTTGAGTGTGTGTTTTTAGGGTCAAAATCACAAATTAGTGTTAATGACATTATTCGAGCCATCTGGCAAAACATCATATAACAGTTTAATTTTAATAAAGCGTTCACGTCAATAAAGCGATACGTTAGCGATACTTTCGTGTCTCTTTGCCTTTGTAGCCTTTTTCTTATCATACAGTTAGTTTGTAAACTTCTGAATAACAAAGCAAGGCCGTCATCTACCAATTTTCTCCACTGGTACACTGAAAGAAGAAAGAAGCACCCTAACCAGGGCTGTACTGTGTGGTCTGTTGCGGTGCAGGAGATAGTATTTTTGAAGGCAAGAACACAGCTGGAGTTCTCTCGCTCTCTCTCCCTCTCACTCTCTACCTTTCTCTCTCTCTTTCTCTCTTTCCCTCTCCCTCTCCCTTTCCCTCACCCTCTCCCTCTCCCTCTCCCTCTCCCTCTCCCTCTCCCTCTCCCTCTCCCTCTCCCTCTCCCTCTCCCTCTCCCTCTCCCTCTCCCTCTCCCTCTCCCTCTCCCTCTCCCTCTCCCTCTCCCTCTCCCTCTCCCTCTCCCTCTCCCTCTCCCTCTCCCTCTCCCTCTCCCTCTCCCTCTCCCTCTCCCTCTCCCTCTCCCTCTCCCTCTCCCTCTCCCTCTCCCTCTCCCTCTCCCTCTCCCTCTCCCTCTCCCTCTCCCTCTCCCTCTCCCTCTCCCTCTCCCTCTCCCTCTCCCTCTCCCTCTCCCTCTCCCTCTCCCTCTCCCTCTCCCTCTCCCTCTCCCTCTCCCTCTCCCTCTCCCTCTCCCTCTCCCTCTCCCTCTCCCTCTCCCTCTCCCTCTCCCTCTCCCTCTCCCTCTCCCTCTCCCTCTCCCTCTCCCTCTCCCTCTCCCTCTCCCTCTCCCTCTCCCTCTCCCTCTCCCTCTCCCTCTCCCTCTCCCTCTCCCTCTCCCTCTCCCTCTCCCTAAGGGGGGAAGTGGAAGGCGAAGGGTGTTGTATTGCAGACATACTGTTGTTCATCCTCTAAGTAGTTTTTGATTTTTGTATTAGAAAATCTATGACTACTCACATTGCTCGATACAAACAATGAATAAAAATTTGTGTGTGTGTTATCCTCCTTTTAATGTGAAAATAAACTGCAATCATTTGACAGTGCAATTGATGATTTTGTTTTGCATTTTTTTTGCAATTTTTTTGCAGATGATCAACTTTGATCTTCGGGCGAGAAAGCTCGGAATAATTTTTTTGGAGGACATGTTCTCTCAGTTGCGGTGAGAATCCACCCTTGGATTCTTTCTTTTACGGTTTGTTTTAGTATAAAGTCCCTCTTTAACAACTGGCACTGGTCCAATTTCGAGTCAATTGTTCACAATTAAGTCTCCTCTTTAAAAACTGGTTTTTGACAAAGTTTCTGCTACCTTCAAAACCGAGTGAAACCACAAATAGAAGAAACGAAGCACAGGGTAGATTGAATTGATGAGGTTATTGTGGTCCTTTTGCAGTTTTTTCATTTTTTATCTACAAGTACAGCAACCTGAATAAATGAATCCAGAGTAACTCCTACCTGAATTTGAGACAACAGAAAAAGAAGCGATTATAATAGACAATTCTGATGGTAAAGATAGACATTAAAAGAGAAAAGTATTCCATATTAATTTTACGGGTGCAGGAGCACATCTCGGATAGGAAAGAAAGTGAGCTTTCAAACTTGCTCCGATATTTACACACTACTTCATGAGAATCCTCGATTTATTTGCGGCCAAGCTTCTGAGCGCTTGACAGCTGTTGCTGTTCTTGTGAGTGAGCCGTCCCTCTGCTCATTGCGATCGTCCCCTCGTCGATGGTTACTTTCTATTTATTACTTGTCTATACTTTTAACTGCCAAAAGCTCTAATCCAATAACACATTACCAAATATCATGTCTTTGGCTTATTATCCATACAGGTTTCAGCTTATCTATTGAGCCTACCGAAGGAAGAGTGTACATTTCCTCTCCTAGCCTGGGGTGTGGCCTTCTCTAACCCAAACTTTACCCTTTCCAATTATTTTGCATGTTGATGAAGTCGTAAGCACTTATATTCGAACAAATGATAACTTATGATCAAGCGAATAGTACACTTCCCATCCCTAGTTTAAAGGATTTATTAGTGTAAATGCGGAATTAGAATGTAAAAATACTAATTTAATGTTGGTGTCATTAACAATCTGTTGTGATTTTCGCTCGAAAAAAGTCGCAACCGGATCAGTGCTATCAACACTATTAGCGACGAGCAGTGTAGACAATAGCTGTGAAAATAAAATGTTTGGAGGCCTTTTTTGTTCACTAAACATTACTTGGTTTGGGCAAGATACCAGCAAGTATGGCGTCCAAACATCCTCAACATGAAGTTCGACTTTTCACACAGAAAATACTCTCATGGGTGCTCTCTGAACCGACCTCGTCAAGCTCTATCGTATGACTCTCAACATTGCATTCAACTATATAATGTATTCGTATACATTTTAATGCAATTAATATGCAGTTAGCGCTCCAATGTTCAACTGGAAGCCGTGACGGGCTTGTGGGACATTTTAAGAAGAACAGATTGTATGGAGAAAAGGATGCCAGTATCAGTTGCTGCAAGTTTGTACTAGGAAGGGGAAAAAGCACACGGCCAAGAACGCTATAATATCGTTTTCTCAAAGTTTTCAATCCAAATGGACAACTATTGTATCTTCAGTTTTGACCTATATGCAATAATTGATGTCTTTGTTCGAATGCCATTTTATTCGAGCCAATGTAAAGATCGATAATAAAATAATGTATAGTATTTCTCTATTAGGTTATCTATTTTAAACTTCTGAGTTTGACTATGAAAGCGCGATGGTAAACCATATGAGTACGTGGGAACAAAGGAAATGAAAGCGAAAAATGAAACTGAAAAACTGAATACAGAAGGAAGCAAACTGAAATAAAAAACAACCGGAAAGAAATCAACACACAGAAGGGGCAAAAGTTTTAGACTTCACAGAAGTTGTAACATTACAGCCTCTGTGATAAGAGACTGAAATTCAAAGAAGGATAATTGTTTGCAAATGTAAAACAACCTTTAGTGATAAAAGCTTTGTGGCTTTCATAGTCATGACCTCTTAACTAAGTGAGAATCTATGTTTACTTAGAAGGGTTCCAAAACGCGTTTGCTTACATGCCCATAGTTTTATTCACCAAAAATTGAATTCATTTCCAAAAGAATAATGCCACCCCTTTTGTACCCTGGACTCAGATGGGTTACCATCGCGCTTTTTAATTTATCCTGCTTATATAATAGAATAATCACACAAGATAAATTAAAAAGCACGATGGTAAACCATCTGAGTCCGAGGGTACAAAAGGGGCGGCAAAGCAAAAACTGAAAAACTACAAGAGGGAGTTGGGATTATCTAGGATTGGGTCTGACCACTGTCTCATTTCGAGTTCGATTATTGGTCAGATGTTAAGGTTACAAACTGAAGAAAGAAACTGAAAGGAGAAAAAAGTCTTTGCAATCTCAGAGAGAAAAAAAAACAGGTGAGTTTTCATTGTTTCCTTGATACTATTGGGCAAAACGTACCAATGTTTGTACAAAACCTCACTTTTCCAGGCAGTCTCCCAAATGATAGAGTAATCAATTTCAATCCATACGAGTTGGAATATTAAAAGCTTAGGCAAAGAAAACACAACTCTTCACGGGAATTGACCGTTTCTATGTGACACTCTGAATCTTCTACGAGTTATTTTTTTTAGTAACAAGACTTTATTAAAAAGTGTGATGGTATACCACCTGAGTAAAAAAAAAAGCAGATGGAATTAAAAAGCGCGATGGGAAACCATCTGAGTCCAAAGGTACAAACGGGGTGGCATGGCCCAAAACAGAAAAACTCCAAGAAGGGCAAAAAAAACCAAGAAAAGCAACGTGAACACATAAAAATATAACATAAAACAAAGGTGCTCAAACCCAAAAAGAAAAACACAGCAACGCACTTAAACAAACACTACAACCCCAACCTCAACTAATTCAAATATCTACAAAAAACAACCTCGTAATTCCCCCAAGCTCGGGAAAGCACGTTGAGGGAGTTTCGGAACACGTCGACGATCCATGACCGCAATAGCCGATCGAAGGAAGAAAGTAGCTTGCACTCGCTGTAAAGCCACGAATAAACGGTGACCATAAAAAAGAAGTAAGGACCGAACTAGGAGGGCTCCGCGGTCCCCGTCGCTCGAATGAGCGCCGGCCACGAGTACGGAGAAACTCGTTCAACTCAACACCCAAACAACTGACTGCCACCGGAATAAAGTGATCCATAGGGTCTCGTTGTGCATAATCTCGCTCCTTCATCTTAGCGAGCAGACGGGAGATATAGGGTGGATGTCCACCGCACGAGGGAAAGCATGCACGCGAAGAATCAGAAGGAAGCGCCTCGAGGTGCTCGGTTTTAATGGCAACGACAACCTGTTCAGAAATTGAATCTTGGTATCGCCCAACTGATTTTGAAACAGCGGTGGAAAGAACTGGTATATCCGTGACAACAGCAAAAGGAAGAGAACATGACGCATCCAAAAGGCAAATAGTCCGAAACATGAGGGACAACTGTTAGCAAGAACAGGAGAGTGGAGGTAATAAGGCACAAACTTCTCAAATAGGTGGGACGATGAATACATACCATCGATAGTAACCCAACCTGCTTGCAAAAGAAGAGAAGCCTAAAGGGGGGCCGTAGGCCCAAACTCGTGATCAAAGCCCCTCGACTTAACAAAGTGTGAAAGACGTCTATCAAGCGATGATCAAATGCTGAAAGGGATGAGACAAACGTTAGGGTGGGAGGGTAAGTGCTAGTAAAGTAGGCGGGGCGATTGGGGAAACACTTTATCAAAAGAACAAAAGACCCCTAAAGATTAGAAAGGTTGGGAAGGTCATCCACGCGGGACAAGTCGAACCAATAAATTTGGTGGCATTGATTCGGTGCCATTTTTTTACAAGACCTGACTACAAAATTACGTCAATAACACTAATTGTTGATTTTTTAACAGTAATACTTTAAGCAGTTCAAATTCAACCACGCCAACCGGAACGAAATTAGAATTGATAACACTAAAAGAAACCCCACACTAATATTTTTTTTATTTTAGTAACAATTCACTTTGCGGTTTACAAATTGAGATTTGGAGCAAGTGGATATTTTTTTAGGAGTGTACAACAAAAACCGATTCGAAAAGAAATTTTGGAAAAATGAACAACATCAGTGGTAATCAGAGGTGAATGAAGTTTGGCGGGTAATCAATTCGTAGTTGTTACCGAAAAAGTCATATATTTTCCACGATAGAAACTAGGCAATTACATGATGTAAGCATTTTCGTGGAGTGCATATTTTTTATTTTAGTTTACATGCTATTTTTTTTTCATTTGATTTATTTCACCAAACGTCGGGTTATTCTTTCATCATTTGCTCCTCGGCGGTAATATTTAAATACTGGTTCTTTTACTCAACTGCAAAAACTATAATAATAAGAAAAAGACTAATAGCTGGAAAAGACAACAACGTCCTCGCAAAGCCCATACAATTACAACCCTCTCCATATAATGCCGAATTAATGCCTCGTCCAACAAGGATACAATATCGTGTTTCAAACTGCTTTTCCGTACAACTTTCTTATGAATTCGAACTTGTTTAAGACAAAGAAAAAGAGAAAGAAAAAGAAAAAGTAAAAACAAAGTCAAGTTGGCAAAGAAGTCACACGCTTTGGTTTTGAATTTAGTAGGAGATTTCATTAACAATTTTTTTTAAAGGAGGGGAGGAGGGAGGGAGAGAAGGAGAGCGTGGGAGGGAAAGAAAGAGAACATGGGGGGAAGTGGGAGAGAGAGAGCATGGGAGGAGACAAAGAGAGTGTGGAGGGAGAGAAATAGAGTGTGGGAGGGAGAGGAGAAGCGTGTGGGAGGGAGAGAAGAAGAGTGTGGGGAGAGAAGAAGAGTGTGGGGAGAGAGAAGGAGAGTGTGGGAGAGACAGGAGTGTAGGGAGGGAGGTATGGACAGTGTTCAGTACAAGAGAAGGAAAACTGGAAAACTGGGATGTCTTTGTCACCAAAACATCACAGCCAATCCTAAAAAGCCTTTCAAAAATTTGAACAGTTCTAGTTGTCTCTATGTTGAGACCGCAGTTAAAAAGTTTGGAAACACAAACGTCTGGTTGCCCCCTATCATACGCCCCCATATATTACCCCCATATTATACGGGTATTTTTTGGGGTATAGTATGAGGTAATCAAATGTAGTGTTTCCAACCTTTCGACAAATGCAATCGACGGTCGACACCACTTTGGAAAGAAACCACTTTTGAGTCCATTTTTTGTTTACTATCTTTCTGGTCCTTGTATCTCTTTCGAAATGTATGCTATGCCCCACATTAAGCGTTTAAACTTTAAGCGTGTAAACTTTAAGTGTTTAAACATCAAATGCGTTTGAAGGTATGAGGGTTTCTGAATCTTTAGGGTTATAATATTTTCTAGGGTTTCTCATTTGTCACCTTTCTCCGGAGGCCGGATGACACTGTGCCCTTTCTAAACTTAATTCACGTTTCCACAAATTTATTTCTGTTTTCTTTTGCTGATAATCAATCTCCCTCTCCTGCTCCCTCTCCCTCTCTCTCTTCGCCTCCTCTCTCCCTTTGCTGATAATCAATCTCCTCTCCCCCTCTTACTCTCCCTCTCCCTTTCCCACTCCCTTTCCCTCTCTCCCTCCCTCTCCCTTTCCCTTCCCCCCACTCCCCTTCTTCCTCGGCCATCTCCTCGCATGTTCCTTCCACTTATGCCACGTGGCAGGGTCTGGAATGCCACAAATGAGACATGGAACCACCGTTCTTCCGTAACAAGTTTTACACCTTGCGAATCCTGTTACCCCTTTTTTCCCCGCGAGACCGGGTTTTGTCACGTATCCTCCCTCTCCCTCACAAGCTCCACACTCTTGCCATCCACTCCTTAAGCAACAAAAACTGCACCAGCCTCCAAATTCGGGCCCAAAAAGGGGTACAGGGAGTTGAGGAGTGAGGAGAGGAGAGGTACTGAGGAGGTTGTTAGGGCCAATGAGAGAAGGATCTGCATCAGAGAAAATGGTTTGCCAGTTCTGGATAGGAGGAGAGGATTGGGAGGGAGGAGAGGATTGGGAGGGAGGCAGTGGGAGGAGGAGAGGATCAGGCAGGATGGGAGGGAGAGACGATTCAGAGCGATCAGGAAGATTGGGAGGGAGATCTTGTTGCGATGCTTTCAGGGTCAGAGGAAAGGGTTAGGGTCAGGGATCGGGACAGAAAGAGGATAGACAGATTAAATCAGAGTCAAGTCAAGTCAAGTCTTTCAGGTTCCAAAAATGGATATTTTGGTGCTTATGGATGAATAAGAGGGAGAAATGAAAGAGGATAAAGTCACTTTGTTGCTAAAAAATGTTTTGAATGCCCTAACATTGTTTTGTAAAAATAGAATATTGCATGGGACTGAAAATGATTTCGTTTTTAAGTTAGAGACTGGGAGAAACGATTCGGATGAAGAATATGTAATCGATGAAAAAGTTGACTTTGATGAAATAATAGTTGACTTTGAAGAGAAGGAAAAACCTTGATGAACCATCATTTTTTTTTGTTATGGAAAAAGAAAAATAGTTTTAAAATTGCTTAGGTGAAGAAGACGAGACAAATTGGAAATATTGAAATCTTTCCGTTTCAGCAATCTTTTCGTAACAGTGTACAAAATTTTGGCAAAATAAAGTACGAATACAATAAAGTGCGAATACCATAAAGTACGACTACACAGCCCATCGTAATTACACCGTGTATCGCTATTAGTGTTAACGTTTTTTTCGCCATTTAATACATATTTTTTCCGTACACACTTGTCGGATTGTGGATCTGACGGTGGCGATTGAATGGTAAGATTCTCAGCTTCCGATTGGCGGTATCAAAACTGAAATCGAACAATTGTGTACGGATAAAATATTTTTTTGTGGTGAAAAAAACATTAACACTAATAGCGATTCGCGGTGTAGCGTTAAGGATTTACCAGTGTTATGCGAAATTAGAATTACGTACAGTACACCGTGTATCGCTATTAGTGTTCATGTTTTTTTCATCATTTAAAAACCTCTTTTCTCCGTGCACACTTGCCAGATTGTAGATCTGACGGTTACGATTGAAAGGTAAGGTTCTCAGCTTCCGATTGGCGGTCTCAAATCTGAAATCGGACATTTGTGTACGGATATAAGATTTTTTTAGTGGTGAAAAAAACATTAACACTAATAGGACGTGGGAGATTGTTGTCCACGCCCTTAAATAGAATTGTTAACATTAATTTCGTGATTTTGGGCCAAAAAAAAGTCGCGACCGAATGAGTGTTAATAACTTTAATAATTAATAACGATGGTTTGTGAAGTTATGAATATCGAGTACTTTTGTGGTTATATCGGCAACATTCTAAAATCTCTCGATATTCTCGATAAGGTTCTATATTTAATTGTTTACTCCCGAACGTGATACATTGGCCATTTCTGTCACAGTCACAATCGGGTACCCGAATCTGGCCGTACCCCGAATTTCTTTTTCTTTTTGTTTTTGAATCACCTGGCCGGAGCTGACGCGGCCATCCGGGTACGGAAGGGGTACGGTTAGGGTACGGATAGGGTACAAGATTGTGACCTCTGATTTCTGTATCGAACGCGATCTCTAATCAAAAGGAAAACAAATCGAAAGAACAAGACGAAAAAAAGATTTTATTTCCAAAACCAACCTAAACGATTTCGTCTTTCCACACTAAGATGCTCGCGATTCACGGCGTTTCGGCCTTCCGCTACACCGTGCATCGCTATTAGTGTTAATATTTTATATTAGATCTAAAAACGTTTTTTCTCCGTACACAATTCTGAGATTGAGGATCTGACGGTTGCGATTGAAAGCCTAGATTCTCACCTTCCGATTGACGGTCTCCATTTGACAATCCAACAAGTGTGAACGGAGAAAAGATGTTTTAAGTGGCGAAAAAGCAATTAACACTACTAGCGATACAGTGTACTGTACCGGCGCTGAAGCGTGCTCCATCATTTTGAAAAACAAATGATGATAATACACGAATAACATTTTGAATTGATGACGTCAGATATTGTAATCGGACGAATAAGACCCTTTCCATAGTATTCTACTACAAAAGGTTTTAACTCAGGCTTCAATAAAATCTTTCGCCTTCCCACCTCAAGATTTATCCAACTTCGTACATATTCATTTTCTTCGACAATTTCATCTTTCGCTGCATTTTTCGTCTTTTTCTCTGGATTTCAGCACAACAATTTTCTCTGGATTCCAGCAGAGCAAATCTCTGCGTTTCAGCAGCACTATGTTTACTTTTGGTGACTGGAATATAACGCACTCGAGTAATAAGACTCATACATATTTCTTGACGTGCATAATGATCACCGAGATACACTGACTTAAATTTCCAATTACTATGGGGTATACAATACTAGTAGCATCATCCAACGAATCATCATTAAGTTTTAGGTCATGCTGGCTAACATGAGCAATTCATGAATTCTTACCCAATAACGAATTGTGTTCAGGTTCAAAATGTGTAAAGAGTTGGCTACTGACGAAAATTATCTGAAACTAAAAGGCGATTAAATCAAAAAACATTCATGACATAATTAAAACTTTTCGACAGTAATACATTTAAGATTCAATGTAGTTGAGAGATTCAAAAATTTGTGGACAAAAGCTTATGAGTTAACCTAATTCAATACCCAACTGCATTTTCCTTGGAGATTTTCTGATGTGGAATTAAAGATAAGCCTTCAACTCACAAGAGAGTAGCTCCAAACCATGCCATCCCATACTGCTAATCAAAACAAAGTAACAAAAATTGTCTTAATTGTCTTAACAACACTTATGAAACACGCAAGGGAATAACAATCA
This sequence comes from Zygnema cylindricum, assembly GCA_037447655.1. Classification (NCBI taxonomy): domain Eukaryota; kingdom Viridiplantae; phylum Streptophyta; class Zygnematophyceae; order Zygnematales; family Zygnemataceae; genus Zygnema; species Zygnema cylindricum. The sequence goes on along the minus strand of JBBHKE010000430.1, from coordinate 46,452 downwards.
AGACCTGAGAACAAGCCAAGTAAATCAATACAAGATAAAATCATCAAGCCGGACATAAGATGTCAACAACTGAAGATTACGACAACAGTAGCAAAAGTGTTGTATTCACAAAAACAATCATCAATTCAGATTTAAGATGTCAACAATTGAAGATTACGACAGAGGCAAAATTCGAGCTCACATAGGGCAGAAGAGTCAAAGTTGCTCAAGCTCAATCTAGTGATTGGCGATTTATCAAGGTTAAACTTTGACAGGAAAACTAGAACACCTCCCAACCAACTACTGTCCTCGAGAAGGTCCTCTAAACCCTCGCCACCGTCTGTCTAACACCCAATTCTGACGCCGCTTAGCAAGGAGAGAGCGGGACTCATCTGACTGACATGTAGAGAAAAAACATGCCCGTTTCCCGTAACACTTCCTCTCATTACATCTTTGGACTGCTCTGACAACAGAGAGATACTCCCAATCACTATCACTACCAATTCCATCATGATCTATTATTCACTTCTTCTTAACAGCGGCCTTGGTGACCTTGGCTGAGGTGGCATCCTTCTTCTCGACGGCCTTGATAACTCCGACAGCCACTGTTTGCCTCATGTCACGCACGGCAAAACGTCCAAGAGGGGGATACTCGGCGAAAGTCTCCACACACATAGGCTTTGTGGGAACCATCTTCACGAAGCAAGCATCTCCATTCTTCACAAACTTGGGCTCCTTCTCCAACTCCTTTCCGGATCGTCGATCGACCTTTGTGAGAATTTCAGCGAATTTCACGGCAATGTGAGAAGTATGGCAATCCAGCACTGGTGCGTATCCACTGCTAATTTGTCCAGGATGGTTCATGATGATAACCTGGGCGGTGAAACTGGCTGCTTCCTTGGCAGGGTCTTGTTTGGAGTCAGAGGCAACAAATCCACGCTTCAACTCCTTGACGGACACGTTCTTCACGTTAAATCCGACATTGTCACCAGGAAGGGCCTCTGGGAGAGACTCGTGGTGCATTTCAACGGACTTCACTTCAGTAGTCAAACCGGAGGGGGCAAATACGACAACCATACCAGGCTTCAAAACACCAGTTTCCACACGTCCGACAGGCACTGTTCCAATTCCTCCAATCTTGTACACGTCCTGGAGAGGAAGACGAAGGGGCTTGTCGGATGGTCGCTTGGGCTCAGAGATGTTGTCCAGAGCATCGAGAAGAGTAGGTCCCTTGTACCAGTCGAGGTTGGTAGATCGCTCAATCATGTTATCACCCTCAAATCCAGAAATGGGCACGAATGGCACCTTATCGGGGTTGTACCCAACCTTCTTCAAGTAAGATGACACTTCCTTGACAATTTCTTCGTAACGGCCCTTAGAGTATTTAGGTGTGGTGGCATCCATCTGCGATTAAAAAAAGCAGTTATCTTAGTTAAAAGCAGACTAATAAAAGAAAATAAAGCCTGAGGATGAAAACAAGGGCAGAACGAAGGATGGATTGAGAGCGAAAAGGCACAGACCGGACGGGTCAATCAAAGGAATGCCAAGAAGTAGACTGCTCACCTTGTTACAACAGCAAATCATCTGCTTCACTCCAAGTGTGAAGGCCAATAAGGCGTGCTCACGGGTCTGCCCGTCTTTTGAAATACCAGCTTCGAAACCTCCAGTGGTTGAATCAATAATCAGGACAGCGCAATCAGCCTACAAAAAACAACCACACCAAATTGTTTAAAATACCAGCAAACCATTCCAGCACAAACATTGATTATTGCAAGGGGCGTGAACATTTAGTTGTAAATCCAAGAAGAGTACAATAGAAAAGCATTTAGAAAAGCATACCTGTGACGTTCCAGTAATCATGTTCTTGATGAAATCACGATGTCCAGGAGCATCAATGACAGTGCAGTAGTACTTGTTGGTCTCAAACTTCCAGAGAGCAATATCGATGGTAATACCACGTTCACGCTCTGCCTTCAGCTTGTCAAGCACCCATGCGTACTTGAAGGACCTCTTGTTCATTTCTGCTGCTTCCTTCTCGAAACGCTCAATCACACGCTTGTCAATACCACCGAGCTTGTAGATAAGATGGCCAGTGGTAGTCGACTTTCCGGAGTCGACATGGCCAATAACCACAATATTGATATGAACCTTCTCCTTACCCATGTTGACTAAAACGGCTGCATAGAACAATAAATAATAATCGAAATAGAATTCAGCGTTTAGATAAAACCCAAACAAGAGCAGAATTCAGAATTTTAAAACTTCAATCATATCAAGCATAACGAACCAGGGCAAAACATGTCCATATGTAGCAAGAAATGACATGTGAATGAATCAGTACACGGAAAACCTAGCAGCACGGTTATAAAAAAAGTGTACATTAATGTGAAAAGGTTTCAATAACGATAATCCTGTCAATTAGATTGTGCTTGTGTGCGTACATCTAAGACATTAATTCAAGCAGAACCAAGAGAAAAACCATCAATAAAACGCAGCAGAAGCAGAATTAGGTTAACCTATACAGAAAGTCGCGGAATCTGGAAAGGAAGCAGCAATATTTACTATTAGAGAGCATCAAAAATAACAAGGAGAAGGCAGAATTAGACCTGCTCAAGCTGTCAAAAGAAAGCCTGCCCTTGCAGGAAACAATGAGAGAAATCAAACCACAAACGAAAAAGACCTGCTGTAGTCTTTCTCTTTCATGAAATGGTCTGTGAATGGGCGGTCTGCGAAGAAAATCCTTTGGGATGTGGCAGTCACGCCCGTCACGCAAGCTTCGGAATCTCAGTTTCTGGGTTTTAGGTGAATCTGACGACTCGTATCAATCTCGTTATTGACGAGGCCAGCATCTGAGCGTCCACGTGTTCCCTTTCACATTGCCTCAGCCGACTTAACGCCGCCAACACGTCCAATCGGAAGCGTCCAATGCTCAGACAATATCTAACACGCAACTCCGCCGCCACGTTGCGACGACCATAAGGTTTTAGATGATGGTGGAGGTTCAGGGTCATTCCGTACGGAGACGTTTGAGCCAACATGCACCACAGATGTGGAGTGAATTGTGAACCCCATGTGGATGATTCTTGATTTCCAATTAATCTCATAGGCATCCCAGTGCGGGTAAAACCGTGTAAAACAAAAAGTCTTCCATGTGAATTTACGATACTTACTGTACAGTACAGTACTGTACAGTACAGTACAGTACTGTACTGTAGAGTTCTTCTAACCATGCACGTCAGAATGTGCTGCTGAAACGAAACGACATCGGACGTGCCAATCTAGCCAGGTCGGTTCGCTTCGTCTCCGTCGGGCTCGGCCCAGTTTGGATCGGATATCTCGGTTCGGCTCGTCTCGGATTGGCTCGGCTCGATTCAGCTCTGTTCCAGTTTGTTGCGCTGTCCCAAGGTCGCGGTGTCCGAAGAGGCATAAATTTTTGAACTCTAAAAGTTTTTTTTGAATCGCTGTTCAGTATCCAGTTCAAAGAAGGGGCCGATCTGCAATGTTTCGATATACCCGACTGCATAAAAGCATATCGAGTATGGTTGTATAATGTATACGTGTTGGGTGGACCTTTTTCAACGAGCCACATTATTAATTTATCACCACTTCAGAAGCTAAAACGGAACTTAACATTATATTGTAGACGGTTGGCAGTTTTTTAAAATTTTGTAGACGTCTACATGCGTCACAGACTCACAGGTTTTGTACACGCGGTTCGACGTTATATATTGTAGACGGTTGGCAGGTTTTTAAAATTTCGTTAACGTCTACATTCGTCACAGGTTGTGTACACGTCTACATCTGTCACAAAATAAAGTAACGATTTCGTCATCGAACATTCTTGAAAATCTGTACGGAGAATTTTCACTAAAAACAAAGTAGCAAGACTAGGTTACGGCTACATGGGAACGCACATTAAGACTCTGGAATTTGGAAGCTGCCAAAAAACTCATACATCGTACGTACGGCATCACCTTCGTACGACACCTTAGAATGGCAAATGCTATTCTTGGGCGAAAGCACATGTAACGATTCAAATCTGATGTTTCCCCCATGGTCATCCATACGGTTAATATACCATGATTCAAAAAAATTGTTAGGGTGTCTTTTCACTCTTTTGTATCCAATTGCGCAGACTGACATGAAAATACATACTGAATTTGGCACTTGTTTTCCCCATGCAAAAATTCAAAAATAGCTTTTCTCCATTGTTTCTTGCTGATGTTGTTTAGGTCTTACCTTCATTGATTTCTTTCTATAAGTCGTGTGTGAAAGGCATAAAACAATTCCATTTCTCTCGGCCCTTTTTTTTCTGTTTTTTTTTATGCCATTATGGTGAGATCAATTTTGGCTGATGAAGCATCCTTGGAAGATCACGTCAACTCCTTGTTTCGCCGGAAAGTTACAGTGGAGGTTAATATTTTTTAGGAATCCTTTCATTCTCCTCTTTTTTGTAATTTTTGCTGTTTTTGCAGATTTTTTTCCACAACTGGAATTGCTGATTTGCTGTAAAGTTTGTGCTTTTCTTGGCGTTGCCTGTAGGATCGACAATTTACATTTACTCGAACTCAATCACTTGTTTTTTTTCTCTCTGTCTTTCTTTGTTTTAAATGCAGGTTGGTTTGATAATTGGAAAAACGTCGTCTTCTTCCAAAGACTTGATTCTTGCCCTAATTCCTACTCCTCCGACTTCCTCAGGTGAATCTCAAAATTTTTAGGGTTTTTAGAGTTTTTTATAGTTTTTTTAAGCTTTTTCTGGGCTTTCTTATGTGTTTTATGGATTTAGATTTTCAAAGACTTAATTTCTGTCCTAATTCCTACTCCTCCAGTGAATCTCGACTTTTAAGGCTTTTTTGGTTTCTTAGGATCTTTTAGAGTGTTAGGTTTCTAAAGACTTGACTCCTGGCCTAATTCATCCTTCCTGACTTCTTCAGGTGATCCACCTTCGAAAATATCTCGAAGAAACGAATCTCAAGGAGTCGGCAAAACAAGTAAAGGGAAAGGGAAACCCAGTGGAGAAGCAAGTGGAGATTCTTCCGCTTTGGAGCTGGAAGATGATTGGATTGCTGAACATGCTCGTCAGGTAACCTGTCATAAATAAAAAGCTTTACAGTGTATTAGTAGAAAAGTAAACTAAATGTAGAAAAAGCCGAAGGAAAAGCTAGTGAGATTCTATCTTATTGGAGTTGGGAGATGATTGGATCGCTGAACATGAACGTCAGGTAGTGTGTGATTAAATAAAGACTGGAGGTTTATAAAGGTTCTCTCCTCTTGCTCACTAGGGTCCAAACTTCTCTCTCTTTTTCTCTCTCTAGGATTGGTAAAAAGTTTGTCTTTTCTCTAACTATGGTCCGGAATTTTCTTCTTTTTGTCTCCTTAGAGTTGGAGTTTTTCCCTCTTCCTAGGGTTGGAGAGTATGTCTCTTTTTCTCTCCCTAGGGTTGGGAAGTTTGTCTCTTTCTCTTCCCAGGGTCTGAAATTTTTTCCCTTTCTTTCTCACTAGGATAAAAAAACTTCTCTAATTCTCTCTTGTTAGGATTGAAGTCTCCCACTTTTCTCTATGGTTGTGAAGCCTCTCTCTTTCTCACTCACTAGGATTGGACAGTCTATTTCTTCCTCTCTCCCTAGGGTCGAGAAGTTTGTCGCTTCTCTCTCACTAGGATCTGAAAATTTTGCTCTTTCTCTTTCACTCGTATCCGAAAGTTTTTCTACTCATTAGAGTTGAAAATCTCTCTTTCTCTCGCACTAGGGTCAGAAACTTTATTTTTCTCCCTTTATGGTCAGAAAGTTTCTCTCTAGCTCTCTCACTTTTTTCTTATCCAATGGAAGAAAGCTGTCGAAATCTCCATGGTTTCAAATCTATTCTTTTGTTTTTTTGGACATGGGCCCCACGGTTTCAGCGTGACATATTTTGGTAACATATCTCTCATTTTTGACCTTGAACTGGTGCAATCTCTTTTTTTTTTTGCAATTTTGGAGATGTATTTGCTTTTGGAAAGCTGTGCTTTTTTTTAAGACTGGTTTGTTTTTGCTTTTGGAAAAAAGTTAAACATGTGAAATTTTCTTTTGTAAATATGTGGAATTTTCTTTTGTAAATATGTGGAATTTCATTTAACTTTGTTTCTTATGCAGACTTCGAGAATGCTTTTAGGAGGAATGCAAATTTTAGGGCTTTACATCTTTGCACCAGAAGGCTCTTTCAAAAACTCATCTCCAGTTTTATGGCAGGTGTGCCTCTCTCTCTCTCACTCGTCCCCCCCCTCCCCGTACCCTTCCCCTCTTCCTCCCCCCTTTTGGATGCACCCAATCTGTCTTTCCAACTTTACCTGAGTCTAGTACATGCCAATTTTCAATTTTTCTTTTTCATAGGGTTTTATTTAAGGTGCCATAAAGGTTTATAATTTTTGTTAAAAAATTGGGTGACAGAGCTCACTACTTGGTTTTGATATGCTAGGTTATGATTTAGGGTTTTCTTTTTCGGTTTTCTTTTGGATTAACATGAGAAATAGTTTTGTAATTCATTTCTAAATGAATGTATAAACCTCGGAAAGTCGAAGGTTTGGCTTGTAATTAATTGTGGTAGGCAAAATTGCTGTTAACAGTTTTTTTTTTGTTGTTTTTTTTTCCGTACATTTGTTTATTTTTTGGTTACTTCGACGTTTTTGCATTCTCATCTCAGGTTTTGAAATTTAGGGTTAATTTAAATTCATTTTGAAATTTTGAACAGCTATTGGGCAAAATATGAGGCCAGGTTTTACATACAAGAAGTTTGTGTCACGAACACGATAATAATATAATGTATATTAAAAACAACCGAAATCATTTTGAGATGTCTTAGGCGGGAGGGAGGGAGGGAGTAGTAGGCCCAAAAGCGGTCAATTCAAGGTCATTTTTAGCGATGATAGCCATTCAAATATGCCGCTTGGCCAGTACAATAGTAAGTATGGGAAAAACAAAATATGCAAAAACATTTTTTTCAGGCTCTTTTACTCGTCTCAACGTTTATTTAGAGATCAACTCCCAAATTGGGCGAATCAACTTCCTTTTTGAGATGAACAAATTAGTTTCTCAAAATCTTTGCCGGCAATTTTGGTATATCCTGTTTTCTTTTGCTTGCCATATATTACACTCGTAACAAAATTAGAGGCCCACTTGATTTCCCTTGGCTATTCAAATCCTTAAGCTTTCGTTGGTCCTTTTCTTTTTCCCCATCATCACATTTTGCAACGGACCCTGAAGCGACCATTTTTGAGCCTGATGGGCCGAAGCCATTAATGTTAATGGAATGATGTCTTTACAATGTCGATATTCGCAAGCTAATGATATATATACAATGTTAGTATTTGTCAACTAAGGATTTATTTACAATGTTGATGTTTGTGAACAAATGATATGTTTACAATGTGGATATTTGCAAACTAATGATATATATGCAATGTTATTTTTTGTGAACTAAGGATTTGTTTACAATGTCGATATTTCTGAACAAGTTATATATTTACAATGTTGGCATTTGTAACCAACGCGTATTTTATGATGTTTACATTTGCAAACTAATAGTATGTACTTACAACGTTGATATTCGTGAACTAAGGATATACTTAAAACGTTGATACTTGAAAACTAAAATGTCTATATTTGCAAATAATTGATATATTTACACTGTAGATATCAGGGAAATCTCTGAAATTGCGGAAAAAATGTGAAATGGCGGGCAGGCAGTTAAAGCAGTTTCAGAGTCTTCTGGATCTCTTCCCATAGTTGGAAAATCCACACCATTTTTGTCAATCAATGATCCTCTTTTGCTCCACATTTGCTCAAGCCCTAAAAGGTTGCCCAAAAACATTTCCCTTTTTACTCTGCATAGAAGTTTAAGGTTTTTAATGTTTTTTAGGGTTTTCTACTCATAACAGAAGCTACATTTCTTTTAATGTCGGTCAGCCTTCTGAGGTTTCTGAATACTGGTCTCATCATTATTGGAAATTTTCATTCTGATAGTCGCTTGCGAAAGTCAAATTGGTATTATTAAAAGGACATCCCATATTTTAAACCAGGGAAATTATCCTCCATTTCTGTGATTCCCACTTTTTTGTTTCCTTAAGTTGCCAATAACTTTTTGTCTTTGATGTACTTTGGTGAATCTCTCTCTAGATTCACTTGTCGAACATGTAACTACTCCGGTACTTTTTCGTCATCTTCCCTTCGTCCATGTGACTTTAAATTCGGGAAAGTTCTGGGCAACTTCCACAACTTCTCTTGTACATATGCTGTTGATATCAGGTTTGACCTGCTTTTTTTTTTAATTTGTTCTATTGGATATATGTTTTCATTCTTATTCTGTATGGGCATAAGGATTAAACATCATTTGAAAGTTTTTTTTGGTTTAAATGTATAAGCCAAAATAACTAACATACAAGTCAAGGTACATTTGTATGGTTGTTATTTTTTAAGAAAAAAGAAATAACAGAACAATTGTCAATTACATTTTTTGTTTATTCAAAACTATTTCTAAAGTATACGTAAAAGGCAGCATGTTCCAGATCAATGCTGATAAAAAACCTTTTAAAAAATCCTAAAAACCATTTTCTTCTTTCTTCTGTTTGCTAGAAATCAGCTTTTGGATAAGGACAAACAGAGAAAGAATGTGCTCTTTTTATATTTAAACCGGCAATGGAAAGAGGAGGTCTTAATGGACGTCTTTCTTGTTTTTTTTTTGTTTTTTTGTTTTTCTCCAGAATAGCTGTGGCAAAGGATACGCAGAAGACTTCCAGAAATAGTCTTCGTAACAGTTTTGAGGTTGCACTTGATAAGGAATCTTCCCGTCTGTCAAAAGCGTGTACAATTGTCGATGGAGAGCTGGTGAGAAAAACAATTATATTACATTATGTCTGTCATATGTTATCCTTGGGCTTTTTTGGATCATGATTTGCTTTCCTCCCTCCCGCCCTCCTTCCCTCCCTCTCCTCCATCCCTACCACCATTTTAGACAGTCTCATCCCTTTCATCTCTCTCAATGGCTTGAGTTGAGCTTTTGGGTCGGTCAGTGTTGTTTATTCTCTCAATTCATAGGGGAAGATAATCATTTTATTCATTTTTCTCATTTTACTCATTACGCATTTGCTCACTCGTTTACTCAAATTACTCTTACTCCCCCACTCATTTTTCTGTGAGCCATCACAGAAATCGCACAAAAATGGGTACGATTTGATTAGCTACAATTACAGTATGTTTTCTACGACCACTCGCAATAACAAAGCAAACAATGTTAATAGCATAAACAACAACATTAATAATGAGTAAATTTGGCACATTTAATTCTCTTATCAGTTTCTTTTCTATCACCACTTTAGTATCCCTTTCGGTTTTGTTATTTAATGGGACGCTTGTTCTGTTACGAGATATTTCCTACTGTGCCAATCTTTGGTTTTTTTTCTGGCGTTTACCAGCGATAGTAGAAAGGCTAACAAAATCCTTTTCCATTTCCCAAAACCTTGTTGTCTGTTGTTATCCATTCTCCTTTTGGCAAAGCCTGGACTTTTCTTATATCTTTGAGTCAACCCCTCATTTTTTGAAAATACACCATGTTACTTGTGAGTTATCTTTTTTTTTGTCTTATTCAAATTGTCCTTTATCTATATATGGTCCTTTGGCAAATAGGGAGTTTACTATTTCTTTTGATCAACTCGTTTTTTTTATAATTGCTCACATAGTGATATTTGACTTTTTTTTCCTCCTTTGTTGAAATTGTCTGTTTTCTATCTTTGGTCCTTCGTTAAATAAAAGGTTATGTTATTTCCTTTCGTCAACTTCTCATTTTTGGACTAGGTGATGGAAGCTTGTGACTTCAGTAACCTATATTATTTAGTCTTTTTAAAGATTGTTTCATTTTCTGCCTGATTGAAGTTGTTTAATTTGTCCTTTGTTGAAATTGTTTGTTTTTTTTTGTTTTATTATAATTGTTTAATTAGTTGTCGTATTGAAATTGTCTGATTTGTTGCCTTACTGATAATGTTTGATTTTCTGTTTTATTGACATTGTTTGATTATTTAATTTGTTTTCTTGCAAGTGCTTGATTTGTTGTCTTATTGAAATTGTTTAGATTTTCATCTTATTGAGATTGCAGGCTGTAATGGACAAACAATTAGGAACAGGAGTTACTGTTAACACATCTCACAATGTCGAAATTTTCGTTCCACCAACTTGGGAAGATTTGAATGATGATTCCAGTAAGTTAATCGATCCCATTTACATACAATGAATTATTAAACGCTGTGAAAGACAATTTATGTCTGTTTTTGTACTTATTTACTACATCAGAAAACTAAGGAAGTCGTGTGAAACATGAATTTTGTCTGTTTTTGTACTTGTTTACAACATCAGAAAACAAAGGACGTTATGTATTCATGACTTTTGAAAGTGAAAAATTGACCGTGTTTTTAAACATTTTGTGATAACCGTGATAAATAATACAAACCACCTTGATAAAAAAAAACTTGGAAAGAAAACTGCGGTGATTTTGTTCATTTGCGGGTCCAATGTCGATCTTTTTACTAACTCAATCATTCATTTCTGGGAAAATCACGTTTTAAATCTGACCCAATGTATTAGTATGGAATCCCATAACAATCTCGATATTCATGTTATGATACTCTCACGATTCTGTCACAATTCCGTAACAAGCCCGGTAGATTTCCACTGAAATCTTGTTGTTTGTGTTTTTGAGGATGTGTAGCTCCAGGAAACGAAAACGATAAAAAACATTTTAAAGGTTTAATTCTGCTTAAGGGAGAAGTTTTCAGTTCTTCTTACGCCAATCCTCGAGAATCTTTCGGAAACGCCATTTCTGATTTAAAGGTATTTTTCTTTTGGAAATTTCTAATTTTCAACGTATCCTTGTTTTTTACACCAAACGAGTTCATAATTCGGTTACCCTGATTAGAAAAGACAGAAAATAACTTTTTTCTTTCGAAGTTTTGTAGTTTATTTGTTCTCAACTCTCTCATATAACTATGTTGTTTTACAAATATATAATTTATCTTTATTAAATCGCCTTAATTTTCTGAAGATGAGGTTTAATAAGTTTCTATTAACTCAGAATTTGGAGATAAATTAAGGTTTTTGCGAAATTGTGTTTTTGTTGTAAAAAATTGTAAGAAAAATGAAATTTTACGTCTGAAAAAGAATTGTTTACGTGGAAAACAAACAGATCATAATTGAACCCAGAGGGGTTTATTTTCTAAGGCCGTTTATTTCTTAAGGTTTATAGTTAATTTGTGGATAATTTCTGTTGTTTCATAGATAGCATTACCATAATTACAGTTTCTTAAATACTCTTAATTTGCGGAACATGCGGACATTTTCTGTTTTGAACTCGAATTCTACTAAATTTGAATTAAAAATGTAAATTCTCACACTTGTAACTCGGTAGTTTATTGGGGACATTTTCCTTACTAGGACAATTCTCTATTTTGGGTTTATAAAAACACTTTTATAACACAAAAATTAAAAACATAACAGAGGAAACTGAATCTAGGAAGTAGATTTTTTGACACTGGTTTGGTTTAAGATTTTGGGGTGTAAATAGGGAGACATTTGGGGTCTAAACAGGGAGACATCTGGGGTCTAACCAGGGAGACATCATAGGGAGCTTGAGATCTCGATTGGATCTCCTCGTGGATGAGGCGGAACAAGCTCTTGAAGAGGAGGAGGAGGGAGAGGAGGAGGAGGAAAGGGAGGGTAAGTTACAGGGAACGGTTATTTCCGATGGAGGAATTATGCCTAAGAAAAAGGACGTCAATCCACTGCTGTCATTTTCACATAATGGAGGGTAAGATTTGTCTCTCTCTCCCTCTCTTTTTTTTTTCTTCTCTCTCTCTTTTTTCCTCTCTCTTTTTTCCCACTCTCTCTCCTCTATTTGACTCTGTAAAGTTCTGCAAGGGTTTGTTTAACTGTCTTTTTCTGTTTTTGTTTGTCCTTTTTTTTTTCTTTTTAACTTCTTTCTTTTTGGGATTCGCTATTTTTTTTTTACTTATTATCTCCCTATGTGTGTTCTTTGCCTTTTCTATTTCTTTTTTCCTTTTATCTATTTTTTTGCTTTTCAAGTTTCATCACATTTATCAAAATCTTTTTCATCATGTTTACCATCATCTTTTGCGTCTTATTCATATATTTCAGAACGGCTCTGATATCTCCCATGGTGTGTTCTATGCGGATTGGTGTTTCTTTCCCTGTGACCACAAAACAGTGTTATTGCGGTTCAGAATTAGCAACGCCGTTCAGAACTGATTTAGAAATAATCATAATGCTAATATAAACCCCACTTGTAATTTCTTTACTCTAATAGCGATTCACGCTGTAGTTGAATATTCTGACAAGTGAAGTTTTTGTATCAAGTTAAGTTTTCCTTCGAGTCGAGGTGTCTTTTTTTTCAAGTTTTTCTTTTGAGTACACTTTTTTTTCCACTTTTCGTATCAGGTGAAGTCTTCCTCCAAGTTCGGTTTTGCTTGGGGCTTTCAGTCTTGAGATTTTTGTTTCTTGGGCAGTTAAGCTTAACTGTATTGGAGGCTGGTTCTATGACCGAATAGTTAAATTTTGTTTTCTTTTACGAAATGTTGAACAGAATATCGGTTTGGTTTTGCAGGACACCAAAGAACGTTGTAGAGCGATGTTGGGACTTCAGATTTCAAAAAGTGAAATTTTAATAGAAAGTGGAATTTCAAAAGGAGATGGAATTACGAAAGAAACTGGTGGTATTTTGGAGCCTGAAAGTAAAGCTTCTCGTTTGCCGAAGCCCTCATATTGGAGTTTGGAAGATACTGTTTCTACAGAAGTTCTCGTCGAGAAAGGTCATCTTGACAATAGTAAACTCAGTGAGACAAGTAATAATAAAAATATGCCTGTGAGTATTATGTTTTTTTTAGGGCTTTTGGGGTCGCTAATCACGTTGTTAGTAGCAATTGTTATCACGTTTTTTAGAGGGTCGTAAATTGATGAATAATAATGCTGATTGTTAATGTAGATAATTGTTCTTACCCACTAACTACTTGCTCAATTTGCCAAATGTTTTTGTGCATCGTAATAAAGATAAATCGTCACAATTCTCGACAATTTCATCTGTTTTCTTTGGTAAATCTTAATAAATATAAATTGTTAATACTATTCACAAATTGCAATCTGGTTTGCTCCTAGTCACCGGATATGCTCGACAGATATTCCTCGTTATTGAGAATATTCTGTAAATGCGAAAAACCCTTTTATGCATATGTAGTGTGTGTGATGTCATTTGTTTCCTGCTTTGTTCTTTTCCAATCTCTTCAGTAACGTCACAGGGTGCTTAGAATTGGGAAATACAATGCATATTATATGTGATGGAGTAGAAAGATTGTTATATAACCAAGAAAACCAAGGAGACTAAGAAACAAGAAAACAAAGAACGTTGTGACGATAGGAGACGGATATTGTCATTTTTTATCAAATCGGCATTTGCATCGTTTGCTCGATTTTGTTTTTTATTTTTCAATCGGCTTAAAAAAATGAATCTAAAAACTTATCTTTCAGTTGAACAAATTATAAATTCTATGAATGATTTCAACTTTTCAGTTCCTCGAGTTACAAAGAATGAATACCACTAACCTCAAAATTGGAACAAAAATTCGTAGTTGAGCTAAAAACTCAAAAATTGAAACATAAACTCTTTAAAAAACTCAAAACTGAACGAAACACTTAAAAAACTTAAATTCGAACAAAATCCTCTCAAAAACATGGAATATTTCAAAAACAGCTTTGTCACTGAAATAAAATTGAAGTAAAGGTGATTTTGTGGTAAATAGATATTGAGTCAATAAATAAAAAAGAGTGGATAAATTAAAATTGCTTTTGGCATATGTTTTGGAAATTGTGGCTTGGTATAATTCAGGTTTTCCTCTCCCTCTCACTCCCCCCCTCCTCCCTGGAACTCTAAGATTATCATCCATTGCTTTGCTTAAACAGGAGATGAATAAATATCTTCCTTTCTTCGTTTTCTGAAGTCTTAATGCATAAAATGACATCCATTATTGTCTTATCTAGTTAGAATGAAGGAATGTAAATAATTGAAAACGGTCCATATAGCGAAATTGTCCAGAACGTCCCGAATTCACAATTCAAGCAATTCTACACTAAAATCTGTGTTTGCAATTGCTCCAGTTCATGCTTCCAGTCCACAAAAACCTGAAATGTTGAAAAGAAAAGGACAAACGCATTAGAAAATAACTATTGTCAATAATTACGTCCGCAAACCATAAATCATTCAGATTTGTCCACATACAGAATAATGGTCCAAAATTTCTCCTTCGAAAACGAAAATACGCCAAAAACAAAAACATTTTTTTCCCGGTTGTTTGAACAAAGCGGCATTTTTTTCTTTTTCACGAAATGAACAAAGCCAATATCATCCTTTCGGTTGTAATTTGAACCACATATATTTATGGGAACGGGAAGTAAATGCAGTTCAACTACAATTGTCGTACAAATGTATCATATACAAGTACAAATAGAGTACATTTTAATTACAAACAAAAAACATGTACAAAAAAAATTAAACACCACTTAAATTGAGCAATGCGGACACAAAAAAACACGTACAAGGAAGAAGAAAGAGTACGTTTGATGTATGTATGAAGTACAGTGCTACACGCACAGTTCGGTTCAGTTCGGTTGGTTTGAAACCAACCAGACCGTTGGATTCTGCCGAACCGACGGTTTGAACCATTAAACTCGTCCAAATTCCTTAAGAGCCCCAAAAACGGTAATACTACCTAAGAAAGTCCTGAAATGACGAATCGTCAAATTTAACACACTCTTTCTACTTATTCCGTACATCAGTAGACTGTCCTTTATGTACTTTTAATTTTAGGGCTTTGTACTTTATGATACAGTCTATCCGTACTTTTGCACATCGGTCAAGTTTGGTGTGATCAAACTAGACCAAGCGGTTTTTAAATTCAATAAAATCGAACAATGCTGGTTAAACTGTTTGTGAACCAATTAAAGCGAACCTTTGAAAACCGGTTTACTTCGGCCCATACCGGGCCAATGCTACTTTACAGTACACCCTGCATCGCTATTAGCATTAATATTTTTTTCGCCACTTAAAACATCTTTTCTTCGTACACACTTGTCCGATTTTCAATGTGAGACCGCTAATCGGAAGCTGATAATCCTACCTTTCAATCCAACAGTCAGATCCACAATCCGACATGTGTTTACGGAGAAAATATGTTTTAAGAGACGAAAAAACATTAACACTAATAATGATACACGGTGTACTGTTTTGTACTTAAGTAAAGTGTAACCGATATCATTCAATTTTTTTGAGGCCGTATTATATATCGGGTGACGTTCAAAGTTTCAGTCATTTGAACCAATTGTTTTGGATATTCTTAGACTATAATATGCATTTTTGAGAAAAGTTCATACTTTTCAAGAAGTAATCATTTGCGGTTCGAATACTATGTTGTTACAATGCTTTAATTTAATCTAATCATTAAGAGTTGAAATAACAAAACAACAGACTCGCTATCCCGCCAAAGGAAAATAGATAACGGAGAATATCAATAAAGGCAAACCATTTCATAAAATTGTCAACAAAACGATTTTGCCTACAAATGAGGGGATGACTCCAAACAGGTATGGAAGCTCTCTTTCTCGACAAAAGAAAAGAGATGAGAAAAGTATTTGCATTTGTTCTAGAATATCAAATTAGGTTTCTGTTCCTTTTCTTACTACTCTGGGTTAAATCACCAGACTTTCTATGAGGAAACGATCAGAAAACGAACAAGAATGGACAAAAAATGTCAGTGTAACACACAACCGAAAGGGATACATTCAAAAAACAAACAA
Source organism: Zygnema cylindricum (assembly GCA_037447655.1). NCBI lineage: Eukaryota > Viridiplantae > Streptophyta > Zygnematophyceae > Zygnematales > Zygnemataceae > Zygnema > Zygnema cylindricum. Next base: position 30,595 of record JBBHKE010000430.1, on the reverse strand, counting down.
CGTTGAGGATAGAATCATATAAAACAAGGACGCTAAGGTCCTCGGAGGTATTTTAGTGGTTTTTAGGGCTTTAAATGTGAGAAATAAAATTAAATTTGATTCTCACCAGCTCTTGATCAACATAAAGTATAGGCAGTTCCAGTTGGACTGTCATTCTCCTTTGAAATTCTTCAAGACTTCCTCAAAACTGCTTTGACTGGAATTCCGAATATTTGCACTGTTCTGAAAAAACACGAAAAATGATAAGAAAGACCAAAAGAAGGTTGAAAATATGAATTAGAAATAGAAAAGTGTTTTCGATGCGTCCTTCTGATAGGCAGTCTGAATACAAGAACAAAATTACTACTCATCTGAAAAATAGAAGAAAACATGTGGGTTTAATGGAAAAAGTGAAGCATTGTGGAATACCTTTCTTGATTTTTGAGCAAATGTGAGGGAAAAAATGCGGATTGGTGTTTGGGAATAATGAGTGGAATTCCTGTTTGGGAAAGTGATTTGGAAAGTATTTCCACACTTTTCACAGCCTGCCCGTTATATCACAACTTTTTCTTCAGTTAGTAAACATTTTTATCACATCGTTACTTTCAATCAACAACCAGATATGAACATTGCGCCAGTTGCAAACCGAGTCCGATTCTGCAATTCTGAAACATTTATTTTCACAGTTCTATTTAAATTTAAATTCTTTTTGAGACTCAGAATATTGACTTTACTTCTCACCACGTAAATGTGATGTGATGGGAAGCAACTAGATTTTTTCCGCGGTTGAAGTTAATGCAGTGCTTGACAGCTCGTAAAATTTGATTTTGTTTTAGCAATTTTCAGAATTCCCTAATAGTTGAGTTGCGTTAATTGTCATGAAAAACCCTTACAAAACCTGCTCTCCCAAAACATTCACGAGCCCTTTTACTGTAACTTACACGTTAATCGCCCAAAATGTTCCCCAATCCTCCAATACATGTCTTAATTAAAGCTCCGTCATTATCGTTTTCGTGATTTTTCTCTCCCAACATTTCCAAATCCTTCAACATTCTCATCTTCATTGATTTCAACTCCGCGAGCTCTTTGCTCGAAAGCAGATTCCCATCCGAGGCATTTCCTCTCCCACTTCCTTGTTGCCCTCCCACCATCTTTACAAGCAAAACAATGATACCGAAAAATACAGGCATGTTTTTACAAGTTTGTACTTCAACTGCACGAAAAATCAGATACGATACAAAAGTTTTTTTGAGAGTCGGGGCTCGCTTTACAGTTAACAAGACCAATCTCGAAAACAAAGCATTTTGTTGCCTTGATTGTGATTGTATATTTCCCTCCGTATTCATATCCTCTTCCATTGTCACGTCCGTCGAGTTCTCGTTTCCTTGAGAAGCTTGAGGCCCATTTCCTGTCCCTAAGTTACTAGTAGAAGGTCTTCTTTGACTTTCTTTTGTGGGCTTACCACTAAAGCTGTGACTCACACTCTCTCCTCCCTCCTCATTTTCAGCCGATGGTTGGCTTGAGTCTCCTTCAAACATTGATGATCTGTTGTGTTTTAAGCCATCATTTTGTCCACCCGAATTTAATTCTTTCTGAGTGTGAACAGCTGTAACCTCAATCGCAATAATCTCTATCCAGTTTCTGTTCCTTTCTTCCATCGTTGTTCCTGATCCAAGGTTATGGTTTTCCTCATTAAGGTTTCCCTCATGCATTTCAGAAGTTAATCCCATAGATAATGTTGAGTTTGAGCCTTCCATTGAAGCTGTTAACAAATGGACCAGCCATGGACGTAAAGTTTTTATCATAACAGTAGTGAATTGATTGAGCGTTAATTGATTTTGGGAAGTCAAGTAAGCTAAAAAATTTAATATTATGGTTGCAGTTTGAGCTTTCAGATCCACAAATTCCTTCTCCTTAATTGCATAATGGACTATCTTTGCAGCATGTGATAAAGCCGAAGCGATTAAGGTTAACCATGGATAGTCCTCCTTGCTTTTTGTTCTTCCAAAACTTTGACTTCCTCCATGATTAACTTTTCTATTCGACTCTGTATTACGTTCAGTCGTGACGAAATTGTCAATAATCACTTTATTAAGCCATAGGACAGCTTTTTGAGCAAATTCGAGGCATAATTTCTGTTCTTTGACTAGCGATAAAAACATGGCATCTGCCAGGATAACTAATGTTGCTGTGAAGACAACTGCAGCTCGAGAGTGCCTGTCCTGGTAAGACTTGGAAGTTTCTGCAAAAGAAAAAAAAACAGTGATTTTTTGCCCAAAAAGTAAAATGAGCCCATTACGGCTCTATACAGATTAATATCCTCCGTGACAGTCTTTTGATGAAGTAATTTGAGACCCTGGCCTTTCATCGTATGAAAATAGGCCTGCTGGTCGAACAAAAGAGAGAAACAGGTAAAAAAGAGGACGGAATGGAGAGATAGAGGGAGGAGAGAGGGGGATGGGAGGGGGATGAGGGGGAGGGGAGGGGAGGAGGAGGGGATGAGATGAGGACATGACATTTTTTATGACATGAATTTTATTTTTTATTTTATTTATTTATTTTTATTATTTACTATTTTATTTTATTATTTACTATTTTTATTATTTGATTATTTTATTACATGCAAGATGATTTTTTTATTTTTATTTGACATATGACATTATTTTACATATTATTTTTATTATTACATATGATGCATTTTATTTTTTATTTATGATATTATGATGATATTATTATTATGATGATGACATGCATTATATTATGATGACATGATGACATATTTACAGGAGGAGATACGAGAGAGAGAGAGAGAGAGAGAGAGAGAGAGAGAGAGAGAGAGGCAAGAACAGAAAATGCAGAGACCGGGAAATATCCGAAAAAGTGAAAGCAGACGACATAGAGAGAGAAGAATCAAATATAAAGAGCAAGATGGAGGAAGAAGAGATTGGACATTTTCACAGGAAGTACTGGTGCATGGCATCAAACATGTGTGAAAGTGTATGGAATTATTTTCACATCGTAAAAATTCTTTCACGGTTCGTTTCGACAAATCAGAATAGTTCAATCACAGCATTTGCATGCTTACGACAATTGAAGAATCTCACCTGTTGTTTGTTCTGTACCTCCAGTTGTACACTCGGGAAGGGGAGGAAGTGAATGCCTTTTCTGTTGTCTAGATGATTTACGAGAATATTCTCGTGGCAATTTACGGAGCGGTGGAGTTGCACGTGTTGACGAACTGACTGGTTTCTGTTGAAGTTTGTAAAGAGCATCAAGCGCCCAATTCACCAACTCCTCCAGGATTTTCTGAATAATTTTCTGTAACAATCCAACCACATCATTATGAGGAGGATATTGCATAACTGACTTGCATCTAGTTTAGTTCTGAAATACATTAAATTTATATTGTGTCGGAAAAGTGCACCTCCCGCCACTATTAGAGTTAGTGAATTACTAGCCTTGACACTTTCATATCTATAACTACCCTAGATTATGTTTTACCATGTGGTTCATTATGGGCACTTAACTAAATACTGTCATTAACACTAATTTATGATGGTGGATAAAAAAAACACTCACTCGAATTAGAGTGATTAACTCTAATACTGAAGGGGAGTTTTCCATCAAATTGTTTGCTAATTCACATCACGACATACATATTCCTCGAAAGAATTTGTAACCAGACTCAAGTCTAATTTTGTCCCTGAAATACCCAAACTTTGAATCAACGAAATGCCATATTCCTTTTTGGTGAGGTTAACCAGTAATGAAGTTTTAGTGAGCCCCACATTTCATTACATGGGCAAAAAAACGGTCCAATATCTCTCATTTCTAGTTCTCGTATATGATCTGTCTGTGTTATCAGTTGTGCGATCCTTCGAAAAACCCCTCAGTCAACTCTATCTACTATCCATCCCAGCAAATCTCATTAAATAATGATACCTTTCTGAAACACCTGTCACAGTCACAGACGAAACTACACATGATAATTGCGATCATTATTATTGGAACCATTACAATTGCGATCATCGTAACCATACATTATAACTGCAATCCTTATCATTGCAATCAGTTAGAAGTGCAATCAGTTATAACTATATCATGCAATCATTATTCTTGATGTGTGTTCCGTATTGCCTTACCTCGTTTTCTCGCCTTTTCTCACTCGCTTGACTGCTTCCAGCCTTCACTCCTCCGTATCCTTCGTCTTCTCCATTTCCGTCATCTTCATCTCTCATTTTTTTAATGGTCAATTGAATTGCAAGATTGACATAAGCCAGAACTGGAGCAGCTGGTAACATTCTGCAATTAATTTGCAAACACGAAGAACCATTCCTAATTTCATCTCGGTTTTCTTGAATGTCTCCAAAAACAGCTTTAGCAGCTCCCTTAAGAACCTGAAGGAGTTTTTCACATTCTGGTCCACACTCGAGCAGTTTTTCCCTCGTGTTCACATCCATTAGAATAATTTCAATGTATCTCGATGCAGCTAAACTTGACATCAAACCGTCCACATTCTTGTCCTCCTTACTTGCTGCCGGCCTTTCGTCTTCGTCCCCGTGCACAGTTTCTGGCGATTCTGGTAATTCTGGTAATTCTGGTAATTCTGGATCTTCAATAGGTAGATTTTCCTCTTCCTCCACCGAGCAAAATGACTTCCTCGCGATTCTTTTCTCATCTCGGATCCTTTTTTTACTTGTCTTCGGCATTGAATCTGCACGAGACTTTCTGTTAGCACTTACAAGGGCTGCCCTTAGGGCTTCAACAAAATCAATTAAACCTCCCCAAGAGGCAACAAACTGAATTATGGACTTTATTTCTTCCTCTTTTTCATGAGTCAAGTCTCCAACTATGTCAAAATCCATGAGTTTCTCGCCACAGTAAGCCACTAAGGTAGACAATTCCGAAGGAGGAAGACAGGATGCAATTTTTAAAACAAGTGCTCTGCCCTTAGGGGTAAGAGCAGAGTCTAGCAAAACCTCTAGGGTATTGTCTTCTCCAATTTCTGCTATTGATTCCGGCCCCACTTTTTCTGTCACTTTCACACAAAGTTCACTCAAAGCGAGAAGGATAGCATCTTGCCAGTCTGGATCACTAAGCCTTACTCCTTTACCCTTTTTGCCACTAGGAGAAGAGCCCTGCTCACTTCCACCAAACTCCCATTCTTTGCATTTTTTTCTCGAGTTATCGACGTTTTTCCCATTCCGCTGTCGCCGTCTTTCCTCCTTTTTTGCAAAAAACAGTAGAGTCTTGACAAGAACTTTAACGAGTCTTGAAACTGGTTCGAGAGGTACTCCTTCATCCAATAGCCATCTTGCAAAAACGGCTCCAGCCGGAGGTGAGCGTTTCAAAAGTACAAGAAATGGATGTACTGCTTCGTGAATAGGGAGAGAGGGAGAGAAAAAGATAGGCAAGAGAAGCCGTGTCAAGGATCGAGCCATAACAGGCTCATCTGTTTCAAGGGCTTTCAGGACCGAGTCCAAATTGATAACCTGCAAAATAGTCATTCAAGAACAACTATAAGCCTCGCTCGATAAATTGGAATCACTGCTTTAGTAAAGCCTTTTTCTAATGATTTGAATCGGGGATGCATGTGAAAAAACAGCGAAAAAAAAAACAGTGAGACAAAAAATCAGGAGAAAGAAAAACATGAGGAAGAAAAACTTGAAAAGAAAGACGGTGTGACAGAAAAACATGAGAAAGAAAAACATGTGAAAGAAAAGCATGAGAAAGAAAAAAAACAAGAAAAGAAAAACAATGTGAAAAAAAAAACTAGGAAAAAAGAGAAAAAAAAACATGTGAAAGAGAAAAAATGCGAAAGAAACATGAGAAGGGAAAACATGAGAAAAAAAACATGAGAAAGAAAAACATGAGAAACGAAATCATGTGAAAGAAAGACGTGAGGAAGAAAAACATGTGAAAGAAAGGAAAACATGAGAAAAAAAAAACAATGCCAGAAAAACATGAGAAATAAAAAGTGCGAGAGACAGACATGAGGAAAAGAAAATGAAGCTAATTGCTCCACAGTCAGTCTCCCTTCTGCCGTAACTAATTAAGCGAAAACTGACTTGGCAGCAAAAGACTGAAATGTATTGGAAATTACATAAATGACATAATCTCATCATAAGCTTTGAGATTTGTATCGTACCTCCAGGACTTTGATAGCGCTGACATGCTGTATTTCCAGCAACAAATCAACAGCCTTCAATCGCACTTTGAGTACGGCATCGTCTAAACGGGGAGTTAATTTTGGAAGGAGGGACATCAATTTTCCATGGGTGTGATGATTCGTCATCACTATGGCAATGCCCTCAAGTACAACTGACCGGATAGAATTTGCTGAATCATTTGCCAGTTCCTCGACAATACTGGTAAGTATGAGTCTTACTGTACTGGATGGGATTATCGCCCACCACTTTGCCAGAATAACACATACTTCCCTGACAGCTGTACACCGTACACTAACTGAATCGTCCATGAGTAGCTTGGTTAAGAGAGTGCACTGCTTATTGAAAAGAATATCATTTTCCTCACGAGGAGAATCTGGGTTTTGTAACGGGAAAAGTTCCACCAGAAGAAGAATAGCATTCTGCCGGACAAGAGGATTGGCTGCCTGCAAGTAATAAAAGTTTAAATAAGTCTACAAACAGCCTGCGACAAACAGAAGTTTAAATAAGTTTATAGCTGCAATTTATGAAGTCTAAATAAGTTTACAAACAGTCTGCAATAACTAAAGTTTAAATAAGTTTATAAATAATTTTACAAACTACACAAGCCTGCAATAATTAAACTTTAAGTTAGTTTACAAACAGTCTGCAATAAGTAAAGTTTAAAAAAGTTTACCAACAGTCGGCAACACATAAAATTTCAAGCAGTTTACAAAAAGTCTGCAATGAATAAAAGTTTAAACAAGTGTACAAACAATCTGCCATAAATAAAGTTTAAATAAGTTAACAAACAGTGTGCGATGAATAAAAGTTTAAACAGCTTTACAAATTAAACAGTCTGCAACAAATAAAAGCTTAAACAGGTATGCAAACGGTATTCAATAAGTTGAAGTTGAAATAAGGTTACAAAAGGTCAGCAATAAATAAAGTTTAAAGCAGTTTACAAACAGTTAGCAAAATTCGCTTCAAATCACACGCATGTCTACGATAAAAATCTTCAACAAAAATCACAAACATGAATGGATTATTCATTTGGCAAAGAACCTTGAGTTAATGATGGTGACAACATTTTTAACTTTTATTCCTTCGCTTTTTAAGCAAGCACAATACTTCACCACATACAAATTGCTATCTGTAGAGGCAGAGGGCTTACATTTTTGCAGTAATAGACAATACATGTAAAAGTCTAACACAGAATAGTTAAAACTTACCTTAAACCAATTAAAACTTGTGATTATAAAACTTAAAGTTTCGTCATAAGAAAATAAAACCCTAAAAAATCATGTAAAGTTGTTGGAATCTACCTGCAAGGCTCGGAAAAGAATCGGTTCACTAATTCGTAAAAGCATTTCATCGACTCCTTTTTGTTTTTTATGATTTGTAAATCCTCCAAGGAGTAGTCTTAAAGACGCGCCTAAAGCCTGTGAAGAAGCATATAAAGCCGCTTCACAGAATGTTTGTATACAACTGTATTCTAATTCAAACAAACTATCTTTCTCGGTCACATCACGCCAAGCTCGAAAAAGAATCGCGCCATATGCATTCACAATCGATTTCCTTCCGGAAGGAATTTGGTTTTTTATCAATATCACCATCTCTCGAATAAGTTGCGCGTCCAAAGTTAGTACAAAGGATAAAAAGAATTTACCGGGACTGGATCGCAAATAGGCTGGAGCTTGAGCACAACGAAACAAAAAACCTTTTAGGTCAGTAATGCTTTCATCCTGAAAGTCAAAAAGCAGTAAGGCATCTTTCATGGCATACACTCTCTGAACATCTGCAGTTTTGCCTTTGAAAGATTTGACCAGAAGATAAGGTATTGTATGTGTGATTAATTTCTCTCTTCCTGGAAGTTTTCCATGCCACCAAGATTCGCAAATCCGAGCGATAGAATCTTGAATAGAACCTCGATTTGAATCTCGAGTGGAAAGATTTAAACCAGGCAATAAAAGAATTTCATGAAAAGCTTGTACCGCCAAAAAGAGACCATCCGGAGGAGAAAAAACGATACTTTTGCATTCTAAAATCGCGAGTTTAATGATAATAAGAAGCCCTTTCATGACCGATATTTCGTCTGATGATAAAAATTCTCCTCGTCTCTGCTGGTGAAAAAAATGTGAAGTCCTCCTCTGTGGTGATGTTTCTTCTCCTTCTTCTTGTAAGGAAGTAGTCTTTTGTGAAAATCTCACACTTTCAGTCTCAGCATCAAAACTATCTTTTTCTTCCTTATTATTATTATTATTGTTACCATTATTGTTGTTTTTTCTCTTTGAAGGCATTTCCTGCTCAGTTGCCGTAAACTTTTCTTGTGTAACCTCCTTCTCCTCCATGTCCTCTTCCTCCTCCTCCTCCTTTTCAGAAATAACATGTCTTGTGAGAACAGTTTCTGCAACTTCCTGGGCTTGCTGAGAGACTGCCGTACACAGCCTGGTGAACTGTCCACGTGGCAAGCTATCAATGGCTTCAGAAAAGTTAAATCCATCCGTTTTCTTCCAATGCCGTTTCACATAAGACAAAAATGAAACTGGAGAAGAGTCCTCTACAGCGTTCAGAAAGGATTCAACATCCATTTTCGAACAGCCTTGCTCTCTCTCCGCACTCTTTCCGTACTGTTTCTGAACTGTTTCCGAACTCTAACCGCATTAGTGATACAAACTAAATCTAGGCCTAGAAAATCCTCATTTCCATTCTCTAATACAGTTAATTTTAGAATTAAAGATCATCTGTTCGATTGTTGATTTTTAAATGGGAACGGTCTTCCTAATCAGACCGACACACGGCAAAATCTTTGAATGAAAAGGGTTCAGGGATAATGGTAAATCCGAAGGATATAGGGCAAAAAGAGAGAAGATCTAGCAGAAAACTAAGTAAACACCGATGACAATAAGATAGTAACAAATCAGGAAACATCCTAAGTGTAAAAGCTAGGAAGTGAAAAACGCCCTGGGACTTTGTCCTCTCCGATTTGAATTTCAAAATTCAAACGATTCCTAATGCCCTAATGGATCCCGGTTTCATATTTTCAGCTTCTGTTGTAAAAGTGCGGATATTTCGTGCGTATATTGCACGAAATCAACTGCTGATTTTAGAACAGTACGACTGTACGCCGTGTATCGCCAATACACCGTGAATCGCTATTAGCATAATTGCGTTGTTCACACTTGGAAAAATGGGAAAACGATGTCATAAATTTTGGGATCCGTACGCCAAATTTCATAAAATGACAAAAAACGCGGCGGTGACGGTTGGGGCGGTTAGTTTGCATGTTCAAACTTCAAAGTTCCTTCGCGGTTATTTACGGTCTGTACAAACGCTTGCGTGGCAGTACATTTTGGTTTGTAAGGATTCGTACATATCATGCCCGCAAAGCATAGTTCAAAAGTAGGCGTTTTTATGGTAGGCCTTTGGTAGGCGCACAAAACTTGGCACAAAACTCGCGTAGAGTAGGCATACTGTATGGGTGTTCGTTGTGGACACACTTGTACGGACGTACGAATCTGACGTATGATCATAGTTCAGCGCACGCCGACGGACGAAATTTTTTAGCGAACTAAAACAGGCGGACGTTGAAAATTGCAGACGCTAATATGACAGATAGTCCTATCGTAAGTTGTATTATGGGCTTTTCATGTGATCTTCTTAAATCACTACTTTGATCAGAGACCGTCCGATCGTCTGAATCTAACGGTTTAAATAAGTTTTGCCTCAAAACTCACAGAAATTGCTTTTTTGTCCGATTTTTTTTCAAAATTTAGACATGACGTTTAATTCTCTATCGATCTATGTGCAACTCAACCCTGTAACTATTTTTTTTCATTTTTCGACCAATACAATATGGGTCTTAAGGGCATATTGTATGTTTTGCATACAACAGGCATATTGTATGGGCCTACTTTCACCTACTTTTGAACTATGCCGCAAAGCGTTTCCTTTTTTGTACGGGCAAGTGGCTCGTATCACGACACGCTAGTTGACGTAGGCTAGCGTCACGTGCTAGTTTACGGCGAACAAAAAAAAGTACCGTTTTCATACCATACCGTTTTCCCCTTTTTCAAGTGTGAACCACGCAAATGAAATAGATAGCGTAATGAAACAATTAGCGTTATTTACGCTAATTGGGAATTTCAGTTTTTTCCAAAAAAATATTTATCATTAACTCTAATTTTTAAACTGTTTTGTAATAATTGTCGGCGCATAATATCTTCGTGCTAAAATATGTGCATGTACGAAATTGTTCAAATTGATTATTAAGGGTGGACTTCCATTAGGCGTCTCAGTAATTGTACTGAAAAGGCGTGCCTTCCATTAGGTCGCGACATTAAACCATTTTTTATTTGCGTGGCTCATTCTGGTTGGTAACACGTAGGTTAATATTAGGGTGGGCTTCCATTAGGCGTCTCAGTAATTGTACGAAAAAATTTACTGAAGGGCGTGCCTTCCATTAGGTCACGACATTAAACCACTTTTTATTTCCGTGGCTCATTCTGGTTGGTAACACGTAGGTTAATATTAGATGCTTAAAATCTTGAAAGAATCTTAGGATGCAAAAGTCTGAACGCAATATCTGTACGAGCAGAGGTAATATCTGTACCGGCGAAGGAAAAATTTGTACCGTCTCAGGTAATTAACGACTCGTACAGATGGCATTAAATGTACTACCCAAAATTTCAAAACGCAACGACAAAAAGGCGGCGGCAAACATTGATGGTGGGAGCGTGACGGGATAATTTCAGCAGATTGGCAGCCACCCTGGCGGAAGGCACATGGCCCTTGCGAAGTGTACGCACATACACGCGCGCTCATCGTGGATTTTTTTGACCTTTTCCACGCGGCCTATTTTTACACGCTCTGTATTTGAGAATTGTCCTCCCTGTGCACGGTCTTAACAAACTGTAGGGTTAGTGATGTGGCGTCACGGATAAAAAGTGTAATTGAACCCGGCGGTCCTAATTTACACCTACAACCTTGGACAATTTTTTGTAATGTTGTTTTCGTTGAAAAATAAAAAAATTGTACGAACCAGTACAAAACGTTACGGCCGTCAGTAAAAAACACCATTTTTTCGCTATTGGAAGTCCACCTTAAGTATGATTGCGTACGATTACTTCGTACGGAGGTACATGGTACGCAAGTGAAGATTTTAATCTAAGTTTGTCGGGGCTAAAAATCTGAAAGATATTCACTATGGGATCGTAGCATGCGTGGCGCCAGTCAATTTACAATACGTGGTTTACAAACTCTACGTGATGGAACATCGACTGAGAGCATTGTTCCATTAGGCGGTCGCAGTAAAAGTCGAAAATTCGTTTACTGGAGCCATCGTTCCATTGTGTCGGGTCAGTGACTGACATTTTATTTCCGTAACACACTTTGATTGGTCCACGTAATATGTAACAGCAATAGCGGATCGAACTTGTTTATAAAGGGGTATTTAGGTATTATTATTATAGAGTTCTAAATTTGGTAGACGTCCGCGAAAGAATCACGCTATTTGGAGTTATATTTTAAAAGTTATAGCGATGGGTGTATTTAGGTGACAGCGTGGGGTCTAAATAACAAGTGGGTATCACTGAAACGGGTTAAGGGTCAAATTAGTACCGAAATTACGCGTGTACATTTCATAAAGTTCTAACGAAACGTTTAGTATGCACGGTGGTGAAACTCTGAGACCTCCATAAGTCCTCAGAGTGGACAGCTTCCAAGAAGCCTCTAGGATAATCCTGACCCCTTTGTGTTTAAGCAAAAATAACTGCCACCCTGGCAGACAAAAACTCTGACCAACTTCACCCCTGTGAAGACAAGACTCCCCTGAGTCGATAGCAAAAAGAATCTCTGAATTTGCTCCCCTGAGCAGTAAGTTATGGAGGGTCAAAGTTGACCTTTTGTACAGAAGCTCTCTGGGAGAGAGGGTCCTATCTTCTAATTTTTCTAAGTCCTATCTCTCTCACAGACTCTATCTACTGATGTACGGAACCAATCAGAATTGAGTTCCATACGCAAAAGTACAGCTGCCGGTGTACTTTATGTACGGACATTGTACGACATGGCCAAAATGTCGACACATGTCAAATCCGGATTCGGTGCCATAATCTCCGGAGTTTCCACAATCCAACGGAATTTTTGCCACGCGTCATCCGATGTGGCGATGGCCATAAACCGCCGAAATCTTCCTCCGCGATCTCGGCGCTAATCCCGGCCGTCCGATTAAATTCGGCTTTAATCGTAGCCGTAATAAATACATGCGCGGTATTTGTTTCATTTACGAAACAAATGCGCGGTACTGATTTATGTCCGTACCGTAAGTCGTACATTACATATTACTGGATCTATGTATCCCGTAATTAATTCTAGTTAAATTGTTTATCGCTTGTATACATATATAAATAATTATCAAACTATATGCTAGGTAACACTACCGCTAGATGAAACGGCTAGGGCTACCGGCTACATTGTGTCTGCCGGCCGGCAGGTACAAGGATCAAATCCTGCCGCCGGCACATACATTTTAATTAAATATATAAACCCTAATATAAAATTCCCGTAAACCTCAGGATAGCCAAGGTAGCCATGGCTCTAGCTTCCTCTCCAATTTCTCAGTGACTGCGACAAGTTTGAGAGTTAGAGAGAGAAGTTAGAGATAGACTGCCTCGACTTCTATATTTCTTTTCAGACCTAGAAAATACTAATAAAACCATTAGTTTCTACACTCCCCTTATTTTCTAGTCAATCTTTAATTTCAGACCACACTTCTCCCTGCAAAAAATTAGCTTAGGGGAAGGCACAGGTTTGGTCATCATATCTGCTACCATCTCACTATCTGGTCTGTACTCTAAACTGATTATTTTGTTTTCTACTTTCTCTCTAACAAAGCTGAGTCTGATGTCCATGTGTTTGGCTTTAAAATGGTGTTTAGGATTGGCAGAAATAGCGATTGCTGCCTGATTATCACAAAATATTTTCTGCACACCACTCTTAAGGTGACCAAGCTCACCAAGCAAAGACTTGACCCACATCAATTCTTTTACAGCAGAGCAAGAGGCCATATACTCAGCCTCCATGGTGGACTGAGCAATAACCTTTTGCTGTTTGCTACTCCAACAGCAAGCCCCATCACCCACATATAATACATATCCAGAAGTACATCTCCTCATCGGAGCATCACCATAACTGGCATCACTCCAAGTAGTGATGTCAGTATTCTCCCCACCCAAATGCAACCATAGATCTCTAGTTCCTACCAAGTATCTAAGGACTCTCTTAGCTGCCTCCCAATCCTTCTTAGTGGGAGCATTTAGACTTCTACTCAGCACTCCTACAGCTGCAGCTAAATCCGGCCGGGTACAATTCATAAAATAGATTAGACTTCCCACTACTTGCCTGTAAGGAATAGTCTGCATGAACTTCTGTTCTTCAGGAGATAATTCCTCGTCTAAGACTATGACTCCTTCTTCCTCACTCCCCTCACTTCCCTTCTTCAATTCCATTGGAGTTGTGCAACTATTAGCTTTATCCATTTGAAATTTTTCAAGCATGTTTCCTATTGCTTCCTTTTGAGTCAATCTTATAATTTTTCTTTTTCGGTCTCTCTCTACTTGAATTCCCAAAATATATTTTGCTTCCCCCATATCCTTCATTTCAAATCTCCCCTTAAGATCGGTTTTCAGTTTATTAATTTTTTCCATTGATTTACTTAAAACAAGCAAATCATCAACATAAATTGCAATAAATATAAAACCTTCCTCATCTTCGAAAACATAGATTGAGTGATCTGAGCTGATCCGAATATATCCTAGACCGGTAAGAAACTCATCAAGCTTCTTATTCCACTGTCGGGGCGCCTGTTTCAAACCATAAAGAGATTTAATCAGCCGGCATACCTTACTCTCCTCTCCTTCTTCCACAAACCCTTCGGGTTGTCGCATGAAGATCTCCTCTTCTAATTCTCCATGCAAAAAGGCTGTTTTGATGTCCATCTGGTGCACTTCCATGTCTTCCGCCGCTGCTAAACTGAGAAGTATGCGGACCGAGGGAAATCTGACCACCGGGGCAAAGGTTTCCTCGTAGTCAATTCCTTCCTTTTGTGTAAATCCCTTTGCCACTAATCTGGCCTTGTAGCGCTCGATTGTGTTATCTGGGTTCAGTTTCAGTTTGAAAACCCACTTACAACCGATTGGTTTTCGGTTAGGTGGACAATCCACCAGCTCCCAAGTATCGGCTGCCATGATTCAAGCCATCTCCTCATTGATGGCTGTCTTCCACCGGTTTCTTTCTGGACAAGTCATCGCCTCTCGATAAGTTTGAGGTTCATCTTGATGAGATAGTTTAGTTACCTTGTTATTAACCTGTTTTTCTTGCAGTCTTTTGCTACTTCTCCTCCCTCCCTCAAAATCTGAGGCCGGAATAGATGGTTCTCGTGGATTCTTTCGAACAAACTCGGCTTCTCCCCTATCCCTTGATTCCGAATCAATTTCCACCACGTCTTCCGCTTCGAGTAGAGTTGTCACTGGAGTTTCCACAGCCGAGTCCTTTTCGGTCTGATTTGTTCCTGCAAGAATGTCATCGTCTCTAAAACCTGGATAGTTACGAAGCTCAAAGTCATCAGAATTTTCTGACTCAAATCTGATTTTTACTGACTTTGTATATTTGAAGGGATCCACAGACTTTCCTTCATCCATAACTACTAGATGCTTTACTAAGATTATATCTTCTCTTTTTAGATCATAAACTCTATATCCTTTAACATCCTCATCATATCCTAATAAGTATCCCGGTTTTCCCTTAGGATCTAGCTTCCAATTGGACCGATCAGTATCTAGACTGAATACTTGACTGCCGAAAACCTTTAAATGAGATAAGTCTGGTTTCCGGCCTGTCCATCTCTCATAAGGTGTTTGATCTTTTATAGCTGAAGTAAGAACTCTATTTTTGAGGTAATTAGCACAGTTCATTGCTTCTGCCCAAAACCTTTTTCCTATCTTCTTATCCGACAACATACTTCTAGCACTATCACTTAGTGTTCTATTTAACCTTTCAGCTACCCCATTCTGTTCAGGATTTTCTGGCACTGTCTTTTGGTGTTGAACCCCATCTTCCCTCAAAAAATCCTCAAACTGGTTAGAAGTATACTCTCCACCATTGTCACTCCTTACTCTCTTGATTGGAGTTTCATGGAGTTTTTCGCTCCATGCTTTATATTGTCTAAAACAGTCCTCAGCTTCTGACTTGTTTTTCAAAAAATATACTCGGGAATACCGAGACCAATCATCAGTTATAGTCATCATAAATCTCTTCCCCCCCGGTGAGGGCACTCTAGCCGGTCCCCAAATATCTGTGTGTACTAGATCTAGAAGTTTTTCTCCCTTGTAGGTGGCTGTTTTTGGAAAGGGTAATCTGTGTGCTTTACCTTGAGCACACCCACTACAATCACTTATATCATCACTCTCACTGAACTGAATCCCTTCCACCACTCCCATCTTTTTCATCTCTCTTAACTTATCTAGATTCACATGCCCAAGCCTCTTATGCCACATCATAATATCATGAACACCAGCATAATAAAGTTTCTTCGTTTCATTACTTAAGATCAGCCTAAACATCCCATGGCTACCTTTCTCAGCAATGAAATAGACATCCTCCTCAAAACTAGCAGTAAAGACTCCTTCCCTAGTGCTAGTGAAAAAACCCTTATCATCTAATACTGATGTAGAGATAAGGTTTTTGTTCAGCTCCGGAATAAACAATACATCGGAGAATGTTAATATGGATGTCTTTCCTTCAACTAACACTTTCAGATCTACCGATCCTACAAGAGTAGTGGTGACTATCCTCCCATCCCCGTACTCTATCTCTACGGTGGGAATCTTTCTTATCTTAGTGAACAGGTGTCTATCCTTACACATGTGCATTGAGGCACCTGAATCTATAATCCAGCCTGCTTCACCTTTCAATCCACCGTAAGCACATTTCTGCCTTCGTGGAATTTCAACCTTAGTTTTCGCCTCCAACTCCTCATCCAAAAGGAGCTCATCGTCCTCGTCCTCGGATTCCGCCTCAAGTACCTGTGTGACAAGGGCCTTTTTCTTTTCTCTCGGGGTACCACCGGTCTGCCCCTCCTTTAACCGAAGCTCGGTTAGCTTGGTGCACTCTGCCATATAGTGCCCAGGTTTCTTACAAAAATGACATAAACCTTTGGGAGCCCTTGGTTCGAACTCGCCAACCTGTTTTTCCCGCTCCCTACCCCCATAGTTTCTGACTGGTTTCCGGGAATCCTTGTTCCTCCAATCGGTCGCTGTTGCCAAGGCTTGGCCACTCTTTCCTCCCCTTCGGATCTCAATCGTATTCTCTCGAACGAGAATCATCCCTACCACTGAGTTCCATATCCACCTTGAGTCCGGCAAGTCCTGCACACGGTTGACTATGTTCTCGAACTCATCAGGTAACTTCATTAGTAAACAGTTAACTTTTTCTTTTTCACTAAAAACTTTACCCGCACTCTCTAGCTCCATGAAGAGTGTAGCAAGCTCATTGCAAAAATCCAACATATTTCCCCCTTTGTATACATACTCCTTAACTTTCTGATCAGCCAACTGTTGTTGCTGAATCGTACCACTTCGGTACATCTCTATGAGAGCCATCCAAAGATCGGATGCCCTCTCTACCTGCAAATGAGGACATGCAAGTCCTTGAGTGAGATGGCGTAGGATGAAGTGCTTTACCGCCATATTGTTGAAGTCCCAGGTTTCAATATCATTCTCCTCGTTCCTCGGAATAGGTGACATGAATGCTAAACCAGTTGCTATTGGTGTGGTCGCCTCCTTCTCCTTTCCTTTGTCCACCACCTCTCCTTCCTTTGTTTCCTCCGTTGAAGGTGAATCCTCTTTCCTGGTGAATCTGCTTCCTTTAAACCCTGGAGGAATTCCAAGACTTGATGGACGCCCCAATCGTCCACTCACTATCCCCCAAAACCTTTTTTCGCATAGAGCTCCTATCATCATACTTTCCCAGTATATGAAGCCAGTTCCATTAAATATTGGCACCCTAGAGGGTGGGCCCATAACCTGAAACTCTGAGACCTCCATAAGTCCTCAGAGTGGACAGCTTCCAAGAAGCCTCTAGGATAATCCTGACCCCTTTGTGTTTAAGCAAAAATAACTGCCACCCTGGCAGACAAAAACTCTGACCAACTTCACCCTTGTGAAGACAAGACTCCCCTGAGTCGATAGCAAAAAGAATCTCTGAATTTGCTCCCCTGGGCAGTAAGTTATGGAGGGTCAAAGTTGACCTTTTGTACAGAAGCTCTCTGGGAGAGAGGGTCCTATCTTCTAATTTTTCTAAGTCCTATCTCTCTCACAGACTCTATCTACTGATGTACGGAACCAATCAGAATTGAGTTCCATACGCAAAAGTACAGCTGCCGGTGTACTTTATGTACGGACATTGTACGACATGGCCAAAATGTCGACACATGTCAAATCCGGATTCGGTGCCATAATCTCCGGAGTTTCCACAATCCAACGGAATTTTGCCACGCGTCATCCGATGTGGCGATGGCCATAAACCGCCGAAATCTTCCTCCACGATCTCGGCGCTAATCCCGGCCGTCCGATTAAATTCGGCTTTAATCGTAGCCGTAATAAATACATGCGCGGTATTTGTTTCATTTACGAAACAAATGCGCGGTACTGATTTATGTCCGTACCGTAAGTCGTACATTACATATTACTGGATCTATGTATCCCGTAATTAATTCTAGTTAAATTGTTTATCGCTTGTATACATATATAAATAATTATCAAACTATATGCTAGGTAACACTACCGCTAGACGAAACGGCTAGGGCTACCGGCTACATTGTGTCTGCCGGCCGGCAGGTACAAGGATCAAATCCTGCCGCCGGCATATACATTTTAATTAAATATATAAACCCTAATATAAAATTCCCGTAAACCTCAGGATAGCCAAGGTAGCCATGGCTCTAGCTTCCTCTCCAATTTCTCAGTGACTGCGACAAGTTTGAGAGTTGGAGAGAGAAGTTAGAGATAGACTGCCTCGACTTCTATATTTCTTTTCAGACCTAGAAAATACTAATAAAACCATTAGTTTCTACAGGTGGTTCGTTTCGTACAAAGTTTAGTACGAAACGTCATTTTTACTTAAGGGAATTTCGTAGGAAGTTTCGCGTGCGAAATTTGTTACGCACGATCGTGCGAAGTCGCGTTTCATTTGGCGCGCACTTTTGCACGTAAATGTTACGTAGTGAAACGTAACGTTTGATTGGTTAGTAAAGTGCTAAGTAGTTAGTAAGAGATTTCGCACGTTTTTGCATTGGTCAGTCTGAGTCTTTGCTGATCAATGATTGGCCCAGGTAAAAGCATGTTAAAACGGAGCGTTGATTCTGGCCTGGCGAGTCCAGGGCGATGATGGATAAATAGTGAAGTGTAAGAGGAGAGTAGACATCTTTTTCTTTGGGAAAAGTTTGTGGAAATTCCGGCTGATCTTGGTCCTGAGCGATTAATACCAAATTGGAGAAAATGCATTTTGAATTGAAATCTCTTACTAACTAAATAGTGTTTTAGTAGTTAAGAGATATAATTATTAAGAGTGGAGAGTAGTGGAAAACACTTTAATAAGAAGGGTTGAGCCACGAGGGCAAGAGACCAAGCTAATGTTATGTGGACAGAAGCTTCTTCTAATTTAAAGTTTATCCTTGTGTGAGTGTTGTCCAATGTGGATGTGTATTTTCCAATGTGTGGAATGTGTGGTTGGGATTGTTTGTAGTAATGGGATTTTCTAAGAGGTAGGGGATCCTGTTACATTATAGATGAATACGATTTTAAAAATCTTCAAAGAATCTCTGACAGCAAATTCTAACCACATATTTGAACTAGCGAAGGTAAGAAGTGACTCGTACGACGTATATAATAAAATATGTGTGGGCGGACAAAAATTAAGATTTGTAAAAGCGTTCGAATATGTCAGAATGGTTAGTGGGTGACAATAGATGGGTGAAACCATAGTTCAAAAGTAGGTGTCTCTATCGTAGGCCTTTTGTAGGCGCCTTTATCTTAAGTTGTGTTATGGGCTTTTCATGTGGTCTTCTTAAATTGCTACTTTGATCATCAACCGTCCGATAGTCCTATCGTAAATTGTGTTATGGGCTTTTCATGTGATCTTCTTAGATCGCTACTTTGATTAGCGACCGTCCGATTGTTCAAATCTGACGGTTTAAAAAAAAAATACCTCAAAACTCACAGAAAATTAATTTTTTGTCCAAATGTTTTTCAAAATTTAGACATGACGTTTAATTCTCTATCGATCAATGTGCAACTCAACCCTGTTACTACTTTTTTTTCATTTTGCGACCAATACAATATGGGTCTTAAGGTCATATTATATGTTTTGCGTACAATAGGCATATTGTATGGGCCTGCTTTCACCTACTTTTGAACTATGGGTAAAACAATATCCTCCGTCAAATATTTTCTTGCGGCTTGCGGTGGCTTCGCATCCTCCCTGGCGGAAGGCACATGTCATATGCAACGTGTACCCACCTGGTCGCGCGGTCGTCATGGATATTTGTTCACTTTTCCACGAGGCACGATGCTATTCGTTCAGGCGCTCAGAATTAACCTACTTCGTGTCACTGGTTGGGAACTGAAAGTGTCAGACGATGGTGTATCCGATTATGAATCTGACGGTCCACGTTTACGCCCGTAAACGTGGAGAATCAAATTCCTCATTCAATATGTTGGTTTTCTTGACATTTTTTTTTTACGACACTATACGAAACAGTACGGCTTTTAGTAAACAACGACATTTTTTCCCTAATGGAACCTCACCCTCAATTAACACAGTCTGTAGAGTTGGTCGTACGATTATAAAACGGTATGATGGAACTTCACCCTAATTTTATTTGGGAATTTGCCTAAAAAATCGGGGTACCTCAATTAGAGTCATGAACGCTAATAGCGATTCACGGTGTACTGTTAATGTTTTTAAGCCACTTAAAACATGTTTTCTCTGTGCACACGTGTCCAATTAATGGTTGAAGACTGTCAATCAGAAGGCAACAACTTTGCCTTTCAAACGGAACCGTCCAATTGAAAATCTGACAAGTGTGCAAAGAGAAAAATGTTTTAAGGGCTAAAAAAACATGAACACTATAAGCGATTCATGGTGTACTGTACAATACACCGCCAATCGTTACTAGCGTTTATAAATTACTAGTGTTAAAAATTAATAAGCGTTATTAACGCTAATTTGAGTTTCTAAAGATTTAAAAAACAAAAGTTTACTTCAATTGATACATAACGCTGATTGGGTATAACGGATATGCCATCGAGATCTACACACTAAAAAAGGTAAAATTACAAAATCTGACAAATCGTACATCGTCGCGTCCTTTTACTCTAATTTATTCATATCTCTAGTTTGGGTTTTTTGCCGTATGATTAATACGCGATCAATATCTCTAAACTAAAATAGGTACAGTCTCACTCCGCCTTTTATTGTGAGCGCAATTTTACGTGCGATCGCGATTATTTTAATCCATAATCGTTCTTTTTTACGTAACAAAGTACCATTTTGTACGGACTGACACGTCCATACACCACACTATTCAAGAATATCATTAATTATAATTATTAATGCTAATTTACCAGAACCTTAATTAACGTAAAAAAAAAAGTTATGTTATCAATTATATTTCACGTTTTGGGGTAAAAAACTAGGGGTGTCGATATAGCGTTAATAACCCTAATAACGATTCGCGTTGTAGTTTATAATGTGCGTAATATGCGCTCGGAACATCTATGCTGGGAAAACCTTCAATTTTGTTTGTTTTTTGCTTACCTTGTCGTACTCGAATTGTTTTTCTTTTTTAATCACCCGGCTGAACCCAGTCGACCCCCAAAAATTTGGCACCCGAATCCGTTATGGATCTGACGCGGCCGGCTGGGTACGGACCGGGTACGGATTTGGATAACCAATTTTAACTTGTCCTTTGCAGTAAATATAGCGTAAAACTTGCTTGTAGCTCAATTGCGAGCTACAGTACAGTACTGTAGCATAACATAGCATGCCAATATGGATGTGCTTTATTTTTTTGCTACGCACCGTAAGAGATCGCATCGTAGCGCCACATTATAGGAGAAAAGTTTGGTAGACCATGTATTGCTATTATGGTACTTTGGCATGTGCTAAAGCTATAGTTATTTTATGCCGTGTTCCTCCATAACTTAGAAAAAATTGAGAAAATCGACAGCCGTACCAAAACATTGAAATTACCATCGCACAAGTTGCGTTAGCTTTAAATTTTACAATTTGTTCTCTAACGCGTTTCGACCCACTTTCGCATCCTTCCAACTCATCTTCAAACTCCATATAAAATCACCTCGTGATTTTAAATAAAGTTCCATGAGTTGAGTAAATACGCAAATTTTGTCTTACTTGTCGAAAGTTTTTAACATATTTGTGCGCGGATTACCAAAAAAAAAACCCACTACACGTTTCCAGCCTACGCGTGACTTTTTTCCGTGCGTTCTTTTACGTACAAGGGCCGTGGAGGAGGTCTCGACCAACTTACGCCATTTCGCAAAAGCGAAGTTCGTGAAAGCGCCTGTCTCTCTCTCCCTCTCCCATAACCGCGTCTGTCTCGTAATTTTTGCAATTAGAAATATAAATAATAGTATCGAATGAAATATCTCTAAAAAAGATTTCTTTTTACTATCTTTTAGCGCATTTTTATGGCAAGTAAAGTGAGAAATGACAAAAAAACACAATCGGGAAACCATGGCGGAAAATGAAATTTTGTGGTCTCCATTTACCCACAGAATGAGCAGCCTATGTAAAGCCTCTAGAATAATATTTGCCCCTTCCACTTTCCCACTTAATAAGTGCCGCCCAGGCACACAAATATTCTGACCTCCCTCAACCATGTGAGGACAAGACTCTCTTGAGTCAAACGCAAAAAGTTATGGCTGGTCAAAGATGACATTTATAGTTACAAGCTCTCTTAGAGAGAGGTACCTAAATATCACTAAGTCTTGGTCTGCCTACTTACAACTACCTACTACTAAACCCTAGTCCAATATGAACACTATATAGTACAAGAAGGTACAATAGGAGATGTACTTATTGTACGGCCATTGTACGACATGGTCTAAAAGGTGACACCTGTCAAATCGGGAGCCATGGTTCCTCCTCCCATCTTTTTCGGTATCAAATAATGTGGCGCCACGTGGCACCGCGTGACGCTATCTCCAAATGACGTCAAAAGCTCACTTCGCGTGGCGACTACAATGCCGACCGTCCGATCAAAACATATTTTACACGGTTCAGATTTGTGTACATGCATGAATTGCTCCTTTTGGTTAGTCTGCAGTTAATAAGCTATTGCGTTAATGTTCATATATTTTTGAAACCCGTAATGTGTATCGTTTTGATAACTCCATAGTGGATAAGGCTTACGTCTACATACTAGTTCACAGATCCAGGTTTTTAAGTAACATCTGGACTTAAGTAACATTTTAGTAAAATATCCTCTACTTCAAAATTTGCCACTTTCTAAGTATGGCGGCAGCCATGGCGTGCCTTTGATCCTCACTCTCTTTCTTTAAAGTAAAACTAAAATAGAGAAGTGAACTATTAATTACCTTTTTTCAACAAAAAGTTGTAAAATTTGTGACGTCGTCGCCGTCATAATTGAACACGACGTCAAAATGTCACAAACCCTAAACATCTACAATGTCACAAGTACAAGACGCCTACAACCGTCGCTATTTTGTAAACGTCATCAATTGTCGCGAGTTTTGTAGTCGTCTATAACCGTCACAAATTAGAATCACGTCTACATACGTCATTTTTTAAAGTGTGTGTGTATGTCTGTGTATATGTATGTGTGTGTGTGTGTGTGTGTAACGGTTTCATTTATTTACATACGAATGCTGTGAAAGTTGTACGAAGAATTTTCGTTGAAAACAATGTTACAAGACCAAAGTTTCGGTTATATGTGAAATTACCATTAGTGCTAATGTTTCTTACGCCACTTAAAACGTCTTTTCTCTGTCCACACTTGTTGGATTGTGGATCTGACGGTTGCGATTGCAAGGTAATGGTACGGCCCCATGTAGCTAAGTACAAGTTTTTTTTTGTCATTTTCCTTTACAACTTAGCGTCCAATTGTATAAGTTGCAACCGTACGAAAAAACCGCAATTTTGTAGAGTACAATTTGCGTCATCCTCGCACTTAAGATGTAACAAATTTGTCGTATTGTGTTTTTTCGACCCAATTTCACGTCATCTTCAAACTTATCGTAAACCACATTAGCAATGTGTTTTAAATAATGTATAATCGTTTACATAAATATGAAAACATATTCCCACGTGTGAAAAGTTTTTAAAAGTTGTTGATGACTGGAAATAGTACAGGGTTGTTTGTTATTGTTCGCATGCACCTTGAACGGTTTTTTACATAATGGTGTAAAATATGCGAAGGTGAAAAATGTGCTAGGTCATGGCGGCCGAATAAGAGAGGTCTACGCAAAGGGATGTTGTACAGCCACCGCTACAAGGTTGTACGTCTACGATGTCACGCAATGACATGCGACATGCCAAATCGTTCAAAAAAAATACGATGCGACAAGACTGATTGTTATGTTGTGTATCGGCAAGGATTTGTTGATGACCGATATGTGCATTTTTTCAACAATTATATCGATAACTATCGGCGATAACTATTTAGACCGTATGGCTAAATGTACGGGCCGTACACTCAACTGTACGAGTTATTCCTCAGACGCGCCGCGGACCCCCTTCTCCCCAAATTTGGGAAAAAATTGCGATATTTGCTTGATTAGGAATAATCTAATGGGGCTTTACTTGGGTTCCACACTCCCATACCATTGTGTAATGTCCTTTTGACTGGTATTTTTTTATAAATGGCAATAAATGACGGCAGTCTGAAAGATTTGTTTGTATGCTCATTTCGTCTGTTCGTCTGATTTTTGAAAAGTTAGATTTTACAAATTTACAATGTTATTTATTTTTTTTGTTTCGGTATTATAGTTTTAAAACTATAAATTATTGTTTTAAAATTTTGAACGTTTATGTGCTACGCTGGCCGTAACAAACTTCAGTTTAATAAAATACGGAATAGATTCTTATACATGGTATGCCACGCTATATAAAGTCAATAATGTAATATATTATATTATAATTTATAAACTATTATTGTATGCATACTATATATTTTTTTAGTTATCGTCGATAACGAATATGTTGGTCTCCAACTGATACATTGGGACCTCTGACCGTTCGGTAACTGATAATTACCGGTATCGGTGCTATCGCGATAATTTTTTTGCCGATACACAACACTAACTGATTGTACACGTTGACAGCCGTCACAGACATTGTCGACGTATACAATCGTCACAAAGTGAAGTAACAATTTCGAGAAAACACATAGAGACACCTGAAATCCGGGTTTGCGGGATCCGCGCTAAAAAACAAAGGAGGGTCGCTAAGTTACAAGTACATGGGGCTATACCCTAAGATTCTCACCTTCCGATTGGCCGTCTCCATCTGACAATCTAACAAGTGTGTACGGAGAAAAGATGTTTTAACACATTAAAAATTAAATGGCAAAAAATTATTAACACTAATAGCGATACAAGGTGTACATACCGATGGGCACTGGCCACGTCGTATAGAGATGAACGCGATGCGCATTGCAATGTATCGTAAAGTGACACGATACGATTCCCTAGTTTGCACGCAACCTAAACTACAGTACTGTGGTAAAATACGCACGCAAAAAAACATAGATGTCCCGTGCGCATAATACGCACGAAACGAACGCGCGAACACTACGCACGATACGCATTTAACGATGATGAAAATGTAATAAAATGCGTACCAGACTACGTACCCGTACTTTTTTCGCACATTTGCGTATTGTCTTCGTACATTTCAATACTTTAGGGATATTAAGGGGAGTTTGAGGAATTTTAGGGTGAATTCTCGTGCATTTTCATATATTTAAGTTAAACAGCCAGCTTTTATTCGTACATTTATATACAGTGTCGTATTTTTTCGTACTTTTGACGGTTATTATTTCGAGTGTTTTAGGGTACATTTTCTATGTTTACGTATATTTCAATTATACCAATTTACATATTTTGTACATCTATGTACAACGTCCGTATATTCCAGTACACCGCGAATCGTAATTAGAGTAAATTACTTTAATTCGGTCGCTCGAAATTTCGACTCTATCACATGATATAGAGTAAATGATTCTAATTTTTTTATTATCCTATTAAAGGTAAAGTTTAATTAGCGTTTTTAATTATAATATAGGCTCGTTTTAAATAGTGTGGAGTACGGACGACCTCCGACCGTGCAAAATTGTACTTTATTAAGTAAAAAAGTACAAATAACGATTTAATACAGGCCGTTATCATGTAACTGCGTTTTAACAAACCGCGTAGTGCAAACGTCATAGTGACGATAAACTGTACGTTTTGCCAAATTTTGTTCGAATACCTTTTTTACAGTAGAGGATATTAGCGTGCCAAATTAGAGTACTTAAATAAATTAGAGTAAACTTCATAGGTGAAACAGCTCTATCACATAAGTTAGCGTTCATTACTCTATTTTTATTTTTTAGTTTTTGTACTCTAATTTGTTCATTTCTCTAATTACGATTCGCGGTGTACTTTTAGGGTTATTGAAGGGGGGGGTGATTTAGGGTGTTAAGGGTTTTTCCCGTGCATTTCGTGCATGTCGGTATAGTACAGTACAGCTGACTTGCATAATCCATACTCTTAGGTTTTTTAGGGTGCACCTTTTGTACAATACCGTACGTTTCCGTATGTTTCTCGTACGTTCTAGGATTTTTTAAGGATTTTTTAGGGTTAAGGGGACGGTTTTCGTACGTTTTCGTACATTGTACAGCGAAAACTAACGAACGGTATGAAAGTAACGAATACTACGTAAAAAACATAGTTCAAAAGTAGGTGAAAGTAGGCCCATACAATATGCCTATTGTACGAAAAACATACAATATGACCTTAAGACCCATATTGTATTCGGTCGTATTCGGACCAAAAATTGGACCAATTAAAAAATTCGGACCAAAAGTTTGTTTTACACCGTCAGATTCGGGCGATCGGACGGTCGCTGATCAAAGTAGCGATCTAAGAAGATCACATGAAAAGCCCATAACACAACTTACGATAAAGGCGCCGACCAAAGGCCTACCATAAAAACGCTAATTTTGAGCATAGTTCAAAAGTAGGTGACTGTACGCCCATACAATATGCCTATTGTACGCAAAACATACAATATGCCCTTAAGACCCATATTGTATTGGCCGCAAAATGAAATAAAATAGGGACAGGGTTGAGTTGCAAATCGATCGATAGAGAATTAAACGACATGTCTAAATTTTGAAAAAAAATCGACAAAAATAAATATTTCTGTGAGTTTTGAGGTACTTTTTATTTAAACCGTCAGATTTGGACGATCGGACGGTCGCTGATCAAAGTAGGCGATTTTAAAAAGATCACATGAAAAGCCCATAACACAACTTACGAAAGGACAATCTGTCATATTAGCGTCTTCAATTTTGAGGGCCACACTAAATAAAGCCTCAAATTGACCAACCCGGCAGTATGGGACGATAAAAAAAAAAAATACCACACTGCCAAAAAAATTACCAAAACCTACGGACCAACCCCGTTGGTGGCTTTTCCCCCGGAATGTCATCCTACGCCGTGTCAGTTCTCTAAAAAAAAACGTCGGCGGCGTGCGCTGTACTTTGATCTTACGTCAGATTCGGACGTTTGTACAGGAGTGTGCACGACGCACACACATACAGTATGCCTACGTTGCGCGAGTTTTGTGCAAAGTTTTGTGCGCCTACCAAAGGCCTACCATAAAAAAGCCTACTTTTGAACTATGCTTTTGAGCTATGGTAAAAATCGTAAAAAAGTCGAAATCTGTACGAATAGGACAACTAGGCAAAAAAGCAAATGTCCTACAAGATACCTGCACTTGCCCGATACTGACAGAGACTAATGACGTGTCAAAATATAAATATAGAGTGGATCGCAATCCGTTCCGGCAAGCGCCAAAATATTGCATTTTGTCATTTTGTGATTATCATTCTTGACCCCTGTCGGATACACGGCCCTTTATGCCTTTGAAAGCCCTTTGACGGGCACCCCCGCCGATTCCCAAGAGTCACCTCTTCCGTTAATTACTATGCGCCATACTTACGATCTTCCCCAAACTAATGGGAAAGGACAAAAGGTACATAAAACCCGATCATGTTTATTAGTGCGCATGGGCTTCATACGAAGTCATTCTGAACCGTACCGTACCGTTTGAAATTTGGACATTAGCGCTGCTCCCTGAGTCCGTACATGGTTTTGCATTCCCGTACATCCACCGCTACACCGTCTGTCGCTATTAGTGTTGATGTTTTTTTTTCCACGTAAAACATATTTTCCCCGTACACACTTGTCGGATTTTCGATCCGACGGTTTTCATTGAAAGGTTCTCAGCTTCCGATTGGCGGTCTCAAATTGAAAATCGGACAGGTGTGCACGGGGAAACGATGTTTTTAGTGTCGGAAAAATTGTTTACACTATTAGCGATACACGGTGTACTGTACAGTCAACACTCCGAAGCAGCGAATTGCGTCAACTCTGAGGTGATTCTTTTCTTGTCGTATCTCCAAATTCATCGCTGTTAAGCACCTTAAGGTAATGCTCCATGGAAATAAAAAGCAGGTATAATAACCGACGGTTTTGTCAACCTTCGTACTCTTTTTAACATGAAATGTACGGATAATTCGTAATTATAATCCAGAAAACGAGGAGTAAACGCTCGCCGTCCAATCATTTTTTACTTACGCATGTCGTTACCTACCTCAGTATTCGATGGGCGACCTCCTTTAGGCAGGCTGTTGTTTACCGACAATTAAATAAGTACACATCGACAGACACGTATGACGATGTGAAATCGAGGGTTGAGCCAGGCTAAAGAATACACGCTGGCATCTACAGTTTCAGTTGAATGAAGTTCATTTCATGGAACATGAAAAGATTCCGAGATTAATAATTTAACATCCAAACTACGCACTAGGATCGACGAGAATGCCGCGTCCATGAAAAACTCCTGAAATGGCCTAACAGAATTTTGTTCGTGACGTCACTATATTTATTTATTCGTACTTCTGATTGGTTCCACGATGAATGGATTTAAGATGGATCACGTCCTTTGATTGGCTCGCACACATCAGCGCTGTCAATTTGGAGGAGAACATTTCGTGTTCCGTACGAAAAAAGTAATTTACCGTACTGTACGTTTGTCACTCAGGGTATAGTACCATAGTACACTGAAGGATTACAAGAGTACAATTTGCCATGGCCCTTCAACTCCCATTCCCTATTGTTTCCAGCTACTTGTCCTGCTAGATTTTCTGTGTTTTTTCCATGGATAAGGTTATTAAACTATTTTCCAAATAAATATCAAATTTGCTTTTTTCCGCTTTTCGTCCAGAAAAAGCTTCCAATTAGAAGAAACTCAGAAACTGGAAAAATACGCATTCTTTTCTGTCGATAAGTATTTTGGATTTTAGGGTTCTCGATAAGAGAACAACTTGCAAACGTGCTAAATACCGTCAGCCAATACCGTACAACAGCACACTTTTTTGTGTACTTTGTACATTCCGTACAGAAGTACTAGAAGCACACGATGAAAGGCAGATACTGCTAACTGCATAAATAGAAGAACCGAGTAACGCAGCTTAAAAAAAATCTTTTTTTTCTTAAAAACTGAATCTTAAGCTGAATAGTCACTCAAGATTGCAAACTCGGTTGTAGTTAAGTTTTAAAATCAATCACAGTTGTTGTAAATAAGTGAATCGCTGTACCATTTCGTAACCATTTGTAAACAGATTTAACGTTTTTGGAAGGAAAAAGAAAGGAAAAGAAAAAGGAAAGAAGTCGAAAGAAACATAAAGAGGATGGGAAGTTGTGGTTCCAAAGAAGTTTTGGAGCCTCTTTTGTTAGGAGGGACTAAGATAGGAGATTCTTTAAGATTAGAGGAGGAATACAAAGTTTCCGGAGGAGCTTTAGGGTTTGGAAGAGTAGCAACAGTAAGGTAAAGTTATGATTGTGATTCATGTTTTATAAGAGTTGTTAAAAAAGAAGTGTGGTTTAATTGTTTTATTGCTATAGTAATCAATGTGGTAAATTTCTACATTTTAAGCATGAGACCTATTGTTGCTAAATGTATTGACAATTGATACCTGAAAAATAGTAGTTTATATTTGTATGATGGACTACTATCTGCAGTTTTCTTAGTATTTGACAATTGAATATATACTGTATGTATAATATACGTATAGTATGGGGAAACCGCAATATATTCACACATTTGGACTATGTTTTGCTCAATGGAGTAACATATTTTTGGTGTTTATTTCTGTGGTGTTCAAAATGAAGCTTGAAAAGACAGCAAAAAAGTTTTTTTTCCGTGCTTGGAGTTTTTTTTTTTTTTTCCCATATATTGTGAGATATATTAAGCTTTATTAAATTTTCAGTTGCATTTCAAGCAGGAACTAGCGATGGTAGTTGAACAACTGTAAAAGAACCAAGTACATTTGTTGATGTTTTGTTTTTTCTGTATGTGAAGGAATTTCTCTGCCTCCCTCTTCCTCTCCCTGCTCTCCTTGGTCTCTTCCTCTATTCTTTCTCTCCTCTCTCCTCTCGTGTTCCCCTCTCCATCTTCCCTCCTCTCTCTCTTCCCCGATTCTCTCACTCCTCTCTTCTCTCCTGCTCCTTTCTCCCTCTTCCCCGCTCACTCTCTTCCTCTTTTCACTCACTGCTCTCTCCTCTCGTGTATTCCTATCTTCTTAGCCCTTCCCTCTACCCTCACACTTTTATCTTCCTCCTGCCATCTTTCCTTTGGGATTAATGGGAACTCAAATCAAGGCAACTCTAGCACTGACCTCTCTCTCCCTCCCTCTTCTTCCCCTCCTCCTCTCTCTCTCCCTTTTGACAGAGAAGGGAGGCATAAGGTTACTGGTAAGGAATTTGCCATCAAAGCATGCTCCAAAAAGGTCCTTAATGGCCGTCCCGAGAGAATCAGTCGAGTGAGTGTTTTCAAGCACTTGTTTTTTGCTATTTTTTTGTTTTCTTCTTCATTTTTGCATACTATAATTCTGAGAGTTTTGACATTGTTCGAACGTGAATACAAACGTACACATTGTATTGCCATTAGCATTAGTATATATATATGTACTTTCTCTCTTTCTCTCTTGCTGTCTCTTTTTCTATCTTTCTCTCTCTTTGTCACTCTCTCCCTTTTTCTCTCTCGCGCATTTTTTTCTCTCTCTCTCCCTCTCTCCCTCTCTCTCCCTCTCTCTCCCTCTCTCC
>JBBHKE010000427.1:0-11691 GCA_037447655.1 Zygnema cylindricum | reverse complement strand
AAGTGGTTACCTTCTTGTCTCCCTCCCTTCATTTAGTTAACCTCCCGGTCCCTAAAATTCTTCCTCCATATATGGGTACCCTGAGTATGAAAAAGTCCACTAAGGTCTTTTTTAACCAAGCACCCAAATCTCTTTTGTTATTTTGACAAGCTGTTTTTTTCAGCCACCTTATCTTATCGTACCTCGTCTCCCGCACCTTTTTTTTTCTCATCCCTCGTAGCCTTCGATAAACGACTTTTTCGTCACCTTCCCCGATTTGACATTTTTGTCTTTTTCAAATAGTCTGAGGGGCTTTTGAAATAGAATCAGGTCCTACGACTAGAATTTAGGCTTTTCTTCCCATAAAAGGTGAATGGATGGTTCAATCCAGTATCCCTATATTACCCATATATCTAAGGAGTTTCACATATCCTTGATATTTTTCTCTAATATACTTAACTGGTGATTTTTCTCTTCTTACTCTTGTCTTTGCCCCCATCATTTCTCGTGTGGTTTTCTAGGGTTTTGAGCCAGGGGTTTTAGGGCCCAGGAAACCAGTCTTTCCAGCTATCACTTGGTAGGAAAATGCTCTTTTGTTCTTATTGCCATAATCAGAGATGGTGTTTCCTCCTCCCTTGTATTGACTCCTTTCCTCGAGTCAAGGAATAACTCTCCTATAAGGGTTGTTACTGCCACTCCATCGGACTTTTTCACGGCACTTTCTTCCTTTCATCTATTCTTTCCACCCACGTTTGTCGTATCATCAGTTCACCATTTCTTTCCAATTTAGGCTCGACTACTTCAATAATTTTTTAAAGAGGTTTAAAAAGGACACAACACTGTTCGAGACACAATCACAATTATGGTGGTATATTATTTGTCACGAAGTATCGCATGTTGGTCTTCAGCTCCGGGTTGGGTATTGCTCTAGTTAGCCATATTCGTCGTATTTTTCAACACGTTATGATGTTATGTATTATATTTCCGTGCCAGATTAACATGGTTTTGGCTTTTGATGGACATCGTTCATTACAAGACAAGATGTCACATATTACATATTATATTGTTATTATTGTTAATATTATGTGCCTGAACCGCTTGATGGTGTCCATTCTAGTTTGGAAACACTGTATTGGTGAATCCAGCCTTTAGGACAGTAGTGGATGTGATGGCTCAATATGCTGGAGAGTTGGAGAGTTATCCACACAGAGATAAGGAGGCATGTATGTTTGTCGTGATGTGATGTATGATTTTCGTACGCTGACGATCAAGATCTACGGTGGCTTGGGTATTGGACCGCCTGAAGAGACATTTGTTTGAGAGGCATTTGTTTATGGCTTTAATATTTGTAAGTGACTACATAGGTGGAGATGGAAGATGAAGAGAGGGAGTGGAGATTCTTTTATGCTTCTGATCACTGACATGTTTATCTCAGCAGGGCCCCCCATCCTCCTTGTTGAACACTGACCCACCACTGTAAATATCATACAGTCTGGTATGACCTCACTTACATGCTAGATAGGCTAGCTGATTTCTTGGGTTCCACAACATTCTTTTACTCTTTGAATGGTCTTTTCACACTTAGATTAGAATTTTAGATGGTTAAAAACCATTTTAACGCATCTTACCAGTTAATGGAAGGACCAGGTAAAACCAATTTATTATTAACACTATTTAGCAGCCAAGGGGCATATCAGCCGTCAGCAAATCATTCTCACTTTTGCTAAGTGCAACGCACATTTTACTACAATACTTAACATAGACTATCGCTTGATTATTATGCTTACACTGATTTCTAGCTTTGATGGTATGTCCAGCATATAGACGAACAATTAATATCCATTCCTAACCCTTAACCATCAGCATCATCATCCATGCCAATTGCCCTGAGATAGCTTTTCAAAAAACAACAATCTTCCATATATTCCATCATAAACAGATACATAAATGGACCATGAATACCTCTCATAGATAAGTGTCCAGCCCTCTAGGAATGGTATGATTAAGTGAATTAACTCCAAAAGAGCAGATTCTGGGCATCGAACCATGACAGATGGAATTAGCATGATTCAAGAAAGGACAAATCAGGGCTCTCACAAACCAATTGTTCGGTCCTCTGAATATGGACGGAAATTAGTTTTGCAACAGGTAGCAAAGAGGCACTTGAACCGATCTGCATTCAATATGTATATCCAGAACACTCACAACAAAGTGCAGCCCCGTCCACAAAAATCAAGTCCACTATTTACTTAGTCAATAGGAGTAAAGCCCGGTCCAAAAAATCAACAATTCCACAACCTTAAAACAAGTTTTCCCTCCATAATCAAATGGTTACAATAATGAAATTCGACAGAAATGCAGATGACAATGACGACAAAAACCCAAACAAAACACTACGCCAAGGCTGGTACATTCCGCGCATAAAACGATCACACCATAACAACTGTTGCGCTTATTACGGGACAGTACAACTCGAGCATCCACAGCACACATACAAGTCACAAGCAAGGGGACTTTGTCTCCCTTCGCAAACTGGTAGTTGCTGAATTCAAGCCTACAGAGATGCAAGAGTCCAAGGGAATGTGGGGTCTTCTTCCACCCAAGAAATGCTCCACGGATAGTCCTAAACAGGGTACATAATAATGCAACTCCCAAGAAAGCTGCTACACCTGTCAGAGAGCAAAAAATCGAAACCATATCATCAACTTCACCACTTTCTCTTTCTTTTTTTTTTCCTTTTTTTAAACCTGCAGGGTCTATACCGTGCCTTCCTCGGTAGTGTCAGAATGACTGCCTCGTCTGATCAACATGGAGCCTTTAGATCGGTGGGGGGGCTACTTCACAATATTCTTCTTCTAATTGCCCATGTCCTTTGAAAGCTTCTCAGCCTTTGCAACCACCTCTTCAATCCCTCCCACCATGTAGAAAGATTGCTCTGGAAGGTCATCGTACTTGCCGTCCAACACACCCTGTTACCCATTGCCATAAAACAATAAGTAAAGTAATAACGTGAAAGTAAAATAATAAATTAGTTGAATCAAGTGCCGCATCAAATCTCAGGCTATGGAAGGAACGAAGTCTGCGATAACTTCAATATTTTAATTCGATGTGTCAGTGAAATAAATGAAAAGAGAGGCATCCTAAAACTGCTTATACATCAAAAATAGGTGGAGACGCTGTTAAGATTGTTTACTGACAAGCAACTGCCAGACATACTTCTTCGAACCAATTCTATTTTAGGGTGACCAGAACCCTAAAATCAACTCTCAGACAGACATGCTCTTTCAGAAGTACAAGTTTGTCAGATGAAGCTGAACTGAAAAGAAAATCAAGGCACCAAAATGAGCCAAAGAAGATCAAAACTCTAGCTTGCAAACTACTTCGCAAAAAACAATTATCTTTATTATACCAAGGACAACCACTACAGACTGACTTGACCCTAATATCACAAAAAGGACTCCAAACAGGTTCCATACATGATGCAAAAAGAAAGGAATGTTAACTAGATTAACAAAGTCTCAAAGTACATCCAAAAACGGTGCATGGCATGGACAAAAGAAAGTCTGATGATGCCAATATACCTCTTCAACTCTGGTCAATGACGGGGGTCGATTCTGACTGAGCCTAGAAGTGAACAAAGAGTGGTCTTACCTTGAAGCTGACAATGCTCTCCTTCACATCCACGTACTTGCCCGGGGATCCTGTGAACACTTCAGCCACATGGAAAGGCTGACTGAGGAAACGCTGAATCTTACGAGCACGGGCGACCACAAGCTTGTCGTCTTCACTCAACTCGTCCATTCCAAGAATGGCAATAATAT
Source organism: Zygnema cylindricum (assembly GCA_037447655.1). Classification (NCBI taxonomy): domain Eukaryota; kingdom Viridiplantae; phylum Streptophyta; class Zygnematophyceae; order Zygnematales; family Zygnemataceae; genus Zygnema; species Zygnema cylindricum. The sequence goes on along the minus strand of JBBHKE010000427.1, from coordinate 7,891 downwards.
CCTGAAAAAGACCAGCACATAATCAGCAATTAGCCATCTGAAAAGCTCCTGAAACACACGTCGCTGAAAGTAAACAGGTACCGCATACAGACCACACCTCCTCTCTTGCCCCACCCCCCCCCCCCCCCTAAAAAATGAAAACGGAAATAATGATCTTCCCAACCCTGCGTCCCACATCTTTCGTTCCCTTCGTCAAGAACATACATTTGAAACACCTTACAGTTTTATTACCCTATATGTTTAAAATCCAGTTCACAACTTCAGACTAGCCTGAATGATCACCAAACCTAGAAACGACTCTACATTTTCTACTATTAATGTGAATTATACAATAAAACAATCAGTGATACACACAAATATTAATAGTACCAACAATTAAACATGATAATAGTAAAATTAACAGAGATACAGAGACCGCATAACAGCTTTTCGCGGCTCACCTGCAAGTTCTTGTAATCCTGGAGCACCTTCTGGACTCCACGGGCTGTGTTGTAATGATCCAGTCCAATAATTGAGGGTGACAACATACGGGAGGACGAATCCAAAGGATCCACGGCAGGATAAATTCCCAGCTCCGAAATCTGAAAGATAAAAAATTATCATCAAAAGATAAAAACAAAGCTAATGAGCTGAAAATAAAAAACTCTTCAGAAATCCATCCAAAACTGACATAGGAAGCATCTGACACATACACATTTACTGATGTTACTGGTTAGTAGTTGCAGGAATCATACAGAAAAATGTACAATTCATACACTCTCACAAACTTTGCTGTATTGAACACTGCGATTACTCGCCAGTAACGCCAGTGATAGAGTAAGTGTGATTTAGCCTGTAAGAATATGAGTCTGCTAACGAGAGTAATGAGAGTTTGTTATGCCAACCTGTCGAGAAAGCACAGTTGTGGCGTCAAGATGAGCAAAAGTTGTGGCTGGTGCAGGATCTGTCAAGTCATCAGCTGGCACATAAATAGCCTGGACTGATGTGATGGAGCCCTTCTGAGTTGTGGTAATACGTTCCTGGAGACCACCCAAATCGGTAGCAAGAGTAGGCTGGTAACCGACAGCAGAGGGAATACGTCCGAGAAGCGCAGACACCTCAGAATTAGCCTGCAAAAGCACATGGAAAAAGGTCAATAAATAAAAACAGACGCTTCATCCACATGAAAACAGTAGAAAAACAAAAAAAAGGGTAATCAGTCCAGAAAAATAAGGTATTTTTACAATATATTCCGGATACGGATTTGGAGCTCCAAAACCCAATACATATGGAAAAAACCAAGTATGGAAAGAAGATACACCACATGCGCAAGCAACTTCATAAAGATCAGGTTAGAACATCAAGCTCCTCATTGCTACAGAAAACCAGTGCTATTGCCAACCTGTGTGAAACGGAAGATGTTGTCCACGAAAAACAGCACATCTTGGCCCTCAAAATCACGGAAATGCTCTGCAACTGTCAACCCAGTCAAACCAACTCGGGCACGAGCACCAGGGGGCTCGTTCATCTGTCCGTAGACAAGAGCACATTTGCTCTCAGACTGCAAAATACAAACACAAAAAAAATTAGAAACGACATAGAAAGTAGAACCAGCATAGAAATTCTGCACGACTCGTGAACACACACATACAGCCTTTACCATCCTCAGGAAGTGAAAAGCAATTTCTCTTGTCAGAGACAGGCCTTGTAAGATTTGACTAGGTCCACAATGTAGTCTTCCACATGCCCTAATCTTTGTTTAATCCTTACCAATCACAACTACTTCTAAATCTTTCCAAGACCTGACCCATAGATATTCCCCCGCATTCCAGAAAAAGCAGCATCTCTTTCACTTGAAAAGAAAAGAGCACAACAAAACTTGAAGACTACGACAATGTCACGGCAAAGAAAACGAGGAAAAAAACAATGGTTATGAAAAGACAATTCACCTGCTTGTCACCGAGCTTAATGACACCAGACTCAATCATTTCCTTGTACAAATCATTACCCTCGCGGGTACGTTCTCCCACACCAGCAAACACAGAGAAACCACCTGCAATAAGCACAAAATGTTATTGCTGTAAGACCATGAAAAACATTTCATACTGATAGCAATTCGCAAATGCTTCAGAACAAATAAAAGACAGCTCCGCCGCTGCCTTCATAGAAGGCTTCAAGATATAAAAGATAAAAGACAGGCAACTTGTGTAAAAAATTATCAGAAAATACCAATATGTAGCTTATACGAAGAGAAAAACGAACTGATATGTTAAAACTTGAGCTTACATAACGAGAGACCTAATGCTTACCATGAGCTTTGGCAATGTTATTAATAAGCTCCATGATAAGCACAGTTTTCCCGACTCCAGCTCCACCAAAAAGGCCAATCTTGCCTCCACGCTGATAAGGAGCGAGAAGATCGACCACCTGCAACACAATCATACACGAAAGAGTCACCAGAGGCCTTAAACAGTACCATTAGTTAGAAAGGATTAATAGTTTATCGACTGGTTTTTAAAGGTCAACCTAGTTTAAAAACTTGCTATTTCTTTTTGAAGGTATTAATTTTTCTTGGCTACATATACAGCACAGTGATAATAAACAGGTGCTGATCGCTCTTACAAGTATCACTATTACATAAAAAAAAACTGAACTAGTGCTGCAAAAAAAACAGAACCCCCAGAAATAATGAAACAACAATCCCTTAAATCAGTCAGGCCCTTTCACATGTAAAAAAAACATTTGATGACGAACCTTGATACCAGTTTCCAAAATCTCCTGCTCTGTGCTTTGGTCCACAAACAATGGAGCCTCTCTGTGGATGGGCAGAGTGTGTGTGGTGTCTGCAAATATAAAAACATAAGTATCAGCCTCAAACAGAGAATGTTAGCCACCTCATTGACGTCTCATTAATAAAATAAAACTATAAACAGGTAGCATAAAACAACGTAACCATAACATGCATGCTCAATGGTTTCTGAAAATGATAGGTCCGACAATGACGAGGCACATACCAATAGGACCGACTTCATCAATGGGCTCGCCAATGACATTGATGATACGTCCAAGAGTGGCACGACCAACAGGAATCTGCAAAAAAATGAATGATAGTTATTATCTCCAAATCAGGAAGTCTAGAAAAAAGGATAGTTATTATGTCCGAACCAGGCACCCTAAAAAATGAATGGGAAGAATGAGACATCAGAAAAGGTATTGCGTCGATTTACATAACACAGTATAACGAGTGACAGGCCACACTAAAGTCCTGAATACAATAGCTGAAAATGTGCAAAATCTGGTATTTCGACAAAACAAGACATATTGCGATTGTCCTGCTGTAAAAGCAGAAACAGAATGTCAGAAGCAGCTTGGAAAGTTGGAAAAACGATCAAAAGGTTTTCAGTAAAAACCAACATATATGTATCTAAAATCGCAAAGTCCATATGAGGCAACAGCAAAGTTACAGAATATAAAATAAAAAGCTAGGATCTGCGTCACACGATTTTTTTTTTACCCTGATTGGAGAGCCTGTGTTCAACACGTTCTGCCCTCGAACAAGACCGTCGGTAGAATCCATAGCAATACATCGTACGGTGTTCTCTCCTAAATGCTGTGCGACTTCAAGCACCAGCCGAATAGGAGTATCCTGCACTTCCAGGGCCGTCAGAATAGGAGGCAGACCCTTCTCAAACTTGACGTCCACCACAGCACCAATAACAGCTCCAATATGTCCAATACTACCCTTTCCAGTAAACTCATCCGACATTACAGCAGCTTCAGCAGAATAGCTCCTGCACACAGTTGCAGGCAGCAGAGAAGCTGTTGCATCCTTCCTCGGATTTGTTAATCCTTTCAAAACTGCCTGTGTGGTTGGAACCAGTTTGTGAGGTGATGATCTCTGGCCAGCAGTGCTTCCGGAAGAGAAAGAACGCTGGCCATTTTTGGCTGCTGAGGAACGTCGGCCGCCGGACCGTACGGCCGAGGCTAGGGCTCGTCGCATAGCCATTAGGGCAAATGGCAAATGACGCTGCAGGAGGCTACGCGCGGCGCAGAAAAGGGAGCCAGAAAGACACAGGTACTCAAGTATGGACGCCTTTAAACTCGCGCACACAGTACGTGAAACGTTTTTACTTTTTAGCATCAATGAGACTATATCGGTGCCCCTAAATTCTATCCCCTTGAATCTAGAATAGTGTCAATGATACTGAATTATTTTGTTCTCAACTCTAGCTCTCTAAACGGTTCTAAAACAGCCACGTCATCTCATACTGAGTTAGAGTTGGTAACACCAATATAAACCTCATGACAGTAACTCGACGACGCTAATAACAATACACGGTGTACTGTTGTAGTACAGTACCAAAGATGGTTGCGGAGCAATAAAATAATATTCAGAAAATACAGTACATTACCGTACACTGCCATCTCTATTAGAGTTAATCCCTCTGGTTCGATGGAGTGTCCACCCCACCCAAAATGACTGTTTAATTAAGTGGCCTGTACTAGGCCACAAAATAAAACTTTATTAGTGTAGCTCATTTCAATACTATGTTTACGCCAATAATGCGGTATTACACTTGTTGGATTATTTAACCAATGGTTGTGAGCGCTAAGTCAGATTCTTGCCTTCCGATTGGGTGTCTGATAATCGGAAAAATTTGCATGGAGAACAGTGTGGTTCTAGCGGCGAAAAAAAACAATTAACTCTCATAACGAAAAACAATGAAACATCTAACATCGAAGCGTATATGTGAACGCTTTCGGGTATATACTGGATTTGGTGACGTACCTGTAATCACTGGTGTCACAAGTGGATCGACGACAGCGCGCAGAAGCAAGAAGTTGCGTGACGTGGTAGAGATTGAGTACTCGGCCAGTTTTAGAGCTGTTTGGATTGGCTACTGATTCTACCATTTTCATTGCCTGAGAGCTCAACGGTCAAGTGCTGAACTGCGGCATAGAGCCATTGACACACCATATACCAATCTCCTACAGTGAATGGTGTCTATTCTAGTACGAGTCAATGTACTGCTGTAGCCAATAGGATTTCGGGATTTGTGAGAGTTTACAAGCGTTTAAATAGGAGGTTTGCATTTTACAGACAGTACGGGGTGCGAATCGGAAGGATATGTATCCCAATTTATAAGGTATGGACTATCTAGTTATGGACCATTAACATCGTCAAGTTATTAATTAAGACCTAACCATTGTAGGGGCCATTATGTAGAAGAGCATATTCCATGATTCGTCGTTGTTTTTCTTATGTTTAGTCTAAAAAAAAATGGTAGCCTACTCAATAAGAAGGATTAAAAGGAGACAATAAAAAAAACAATCCTCATGTCGCATTATAATTGACAAAAAAAGAGCACTTAAATTGATATCAATTCGGGTTTGAGACACATAACATATTTAAATATTTTATGTAAGTGTGTTGTAATAATTTAATATGTCCTTGCATCATAATTCATGCAAGCATTTGACTTTGAGACCAAGCACAAATGGCAAAAGACGTGTATATTTCCTTTAGTCTTCCATTTTATGTGATGCACAATGTTCTCCGTTATTTGTTTTGGCATAGGAAAAAATGATAGAGTGGCATAAGAAGGAAATAAAGATTAGTAGGTTTGTTGTTAACATATTTATAAAACTATGTACACATTATGCACTCTATTTTTACGTATGGTTCGTACATCTTTTAGTCCATTATACCAGCCTTTTAAGAATATTGCTCCATTGTAATATAACAAAAGAAAAAGAATAGCTGCCATTTGCCACTCAAAAACGGAGACCCATCTTTTAGTCTATTATACCAGCCTTTTAAGAATATTGCTCCATTGTAATAGAACAAAAGAAAAAGGAATAGCTGCCATTTGCCACTCAAACACGGAGACCCACTACACTAATGGTCTATAAGGAGAGATCAGAAAGTAGGTGCTACACACGTGCGAGATACAACTCATTCCATTCAAATATTAGCAAGCAAAATTAGCAGCATGGTTGTCTTTACCAACTCATAAAGGTCATCTTTATGAATAAAAATCGTTGTCAGTTGCCATTGAATTGTAAACCATTATGCCATTGAATTGTAAACCATTATGCCATTGCTCTTTATCAAAAGATGGAGTGTAATCACAAAAAAAGATAGTGTTATCATATACCTCATTTGGTCAACGCTAGGATAAAAAACGTATAATTTTATGATCAACAACCGGACAATTTATTGGACAAATGTTGCCAATTGCCAACTCAAACCATTAGGATGTGTTCCCTTGTAACCGTAACTTACTTTTGCTATTTTGTTTTTTAGTGAAGATTGTCCGTACTAGTTTTTAGAGTGTTTATATGTTAAAAAACGAAATCGCTACTTTAAACTGTGACGGTTGTAGACATGGGTACAGTTTGTGGCGGTTGTAGACGACTACAAATCTCGTGACAATTTTTGACGTTTACAAAATAGTGACGGTTGTAGACGTCTTTTTTTTTGTTTACATCGTAGCTGCCTAAGGTTTTGTGACATTCTGATGTCTTACTCACTTGTGACAACATCGACATCATTGATTCAAAAAAAAATCGGCCATGGCTTCCCAATTTCATGTTTTCAACTCTTCTCACTCAACTTAACATAAATATATGCGCAAAGGTAGTCAAACAAATCATTTTCCAAAGCTCTTTCATTGCATACCAATATTGTCGTGTTTCGTTCCAAAAAAAGAGAAAAAACAGATAGCTTGAGAGGGAGAGGGGGGGAGGCGATTTCACGGACTTCGCTTTTATGAAATGACATTCGTTGCTCGAGACCCCTCCACGACCTTTGTACGGAAAAATGTCCGTACAGGTTGGATAAGAACGATTTTTGTTTCTCTCTTATGTACTCCGCGTTTTGTAAAGATATTATAAAAATCTACAACACGTACAAAAATACAATCCTACTCGTGGTTCAATCGTTACTTTAAACAAAATCGACTCGCGAGTAGTTTTCAGATAAAGTTTGAAAATGACTTTTCTTTATGTGGCAGTGGGTCCAAAAGAGCAAGACGTCACAGTGCATTTTAAGTTTCAAGATGACGCAAATTGTACTTTGGTTTTCACAATTTTCTTGTACGTCGGAAGATTTTCTCGTTGCAGGCTATGTTTTGGACGAAAACGACATGAAAAAACCCTTACTTTAACACATGGGAAGACACCCTTATTTTACTGCTCTTTTTGAAGACAAGGAACACTGTCATAAAAATTAATGACCTATGCCAGGCCCAATCAAATAACATTAAATAGGGAATTAAATTGCTCTCTTTGAGAGTTGAACTCAAGACCTCCCGCTTACTAAACGGGTGCTCTAACCAACTGAGCTAAGAGAGCTGTTGACTGTCAACGTGTATAAAAATAATATCAACACATTATTTTTATTTCCTATTTACCCATTTCGAGCGTTACACCGCCAATCGCTATTAGCGTGTAGGTTTGATTAGCGTATACTATTATTTAGCGTGGTGTACGCTAATTGGGAATTTGGAAATTTTGGAAGAAATCGATTACTCTAATTAGGAATTAGGGCATTTTTAAAATAGTGTGGATAATTCTATTTGAGAATTAAAACAAAAAAAAGCGGGACGGGATTAGCGTACACAACGGTAATAGCGATTGGCGGTGTAGTGGATAATTATTGACTACAGAGAACAAGTCTACAAAATGCCTTCTCGTACTGTGCCCAATGTCACCTCTAATTGCAGAACTTAGTTAATATTTGCCTCGTCCGTATTGAGCGAATAGAGGCTGGAAATTTGAATTATTCAGCTCTGTTAAAATGGAGTTTCGCTTCAGCTTTGGACATAAGATTGCGATTTAGACTAAGTTGTGATGAATTTTGTTATTGCAGAGTCAAAAAAAAAGAAGTGTTTTTTAAAAAGTGGTTTTA
>JBBHKE010000425.1:0-27557 GCA_037447655.1 Zygnema cylindricum | reverse complement strand
GGAGAGGGGGAGAGGGGGAGAGGGGGAGAGGGGGAGACGGGAGGGTAGGGGGAGGGCAAGGGTGTGGAGACCCTTACTTGCTCTCTTTACAAAGCCTTTCTTTTTTTCTTTTTTATTGAAGGAACATTTGAATCTTAGTCGGGACACGGTTTTTTCTATTCCACGTATCGAGAATAATCCAAACTTGGAGAGGGACGATGATATCAATGGCGTTCCTGATTGTGAAGTAAGAATTAAAGCTTTGATACCACGCTATTTACCGTGGCCTCTGATCAGCTTTCGTCCTCCGTTGAGAGTGGAGATTGAAAGTCTGCGAAATCCATGGGACCCTCTGTTTTTCAAAACACTAAGCTTTCACCGAGATTCTTTCAGAACTGGTATAGTTTACTGTCGACTATTTTCTTTTCCCGCATTTTCATTTCAAATTTTGATGAATGATTTTTTTTCATCATGCTGACTTGCTTTTCAGAATGATCATCCATGTTCTACAATCATTCGACAAACAACTCTTTCAACTTCACTAATCTCAGAACTGGCTTATGAAACAACCGACCCGTAACCTCCCTCCACGCTTATCTCTCCCCTCTGCCACTTTCCCTGCCTCTCTTCCTCCCTCCGTCCCTCTCTCCCTTTTAATTTGCCTTCTCGCTTTTCCTCACGCCTTCTCCTCGTCGCCCTGCTAATCTACCTTCCCTTTTCCCTCTTTAAATCTGTCCCTCCCTCCCTCCCTTCCTCCCTGCTTTTCTGTTTGCCCTTCCGTCTTTTTCCTCCCTCCCTCCATCCTTGTGCAAATTTATTCCCTTTCGCACATTCCTCCAGTTCAAAGCGTTAAAATGTCCAAGTCCCACCTCTCAACTTCTTTCATGACATAACTTTTCAACATTTTTTTCTGAGTTTTATGATTTTACACATTGCAGGGCAAGAAGCACGCACAGTTTGTCAACGGTTAGAAGCGAAGATTTTTGGAGGTACTATCATAGGAACGCTATTGTTGGTGTGTTTCCTGTTTCAAATAAGGTTTGATATACGAGCCTTCTTGTTGTTGTTTCTGATACTTACAATCAGAAAACTACCTTGATAACGTTCAATATACAAACACTGTCCTTTTGAAATTCTGATTCATGGAAAACATATAGAGTGGGCACAATCTGTCACAAAGTCGTAGTGAAAGTGGGTCCTTTGGGTTAAGTGTCCCAACATAGAGGGCCCCCAAATTCAGTTGTTTCTGTTCAGAATTTGTTTCTGGTTATCCCCAGATCCGGTTTCTTTATCCAAATCATCCAGAGCTCCGGTTTTTTCACCGGAATCGGTTTATTTATCTAACATTTTGGTTTCAGTATCAAAAAGCTGGTTTCTTTCATTCGAAGTTTATCCAAAATCTGAGCAGAGCCTTTTTTGGGGTGGAATTTTGTTAATAGGGAAAGGACAATGTACCAATGGCCTGGCCAATCAAAATTGCCCATCCTTTTAGTACTTAATACAATAATTAACTTACACGTAGATGTAGGAATGTTAAGGTTTACTTTACATTACTTAACATGGATTGAGGCCTTGATCTCAGCTATCTATGAAAGGATAAACGGACGGCAGACAGATTGCAGGGTTGTTTTTGCATACTAGAGTTTTACGCCAAAAAATTTGTAGAGGAAAAATAAGTTATTGATCTGAAAACTAGACTCTTTCACCAAAATGTGGATACCTTGTTTGTACGTTTCCTATGAGTATGATCAAAGCGTCGATAGGTTTATTTTTGAACAGGTTTCGTCACTTTTCCTGTCAATTCCTGTCATTTACAACTCTAATCTTAAAATGGGTTTTATAAACTGTTTTGTTCCACATAGATTCAAACTAGAATAACATCATTGTTTTGCTTTTTTAATCAGTACAGCCATTGTTAACTCAAGTGATTTATGGTCGAATCTGCAAATGATTTTACTGAGAAAAAATGGACTGTAATGCAGGTATCTCAAAAAACATGAGGATGAGGCTAAGAACCTCTCTCTCATTACTACCCTCTCCTTCTCTCTCGGTCTTTCCCTCACAATCTTCTGTTCTATATTGGACGATTCTTTCCAAGATTCCGCCGGTTATTACGGGCTCAACTACAAAAACTATTCAATGTCGATTCCTCCGTCTGTACTGGCTCTATTGTTAGCGGTATGTCTCTCTTCTGCTTACCTCTCCTACCAGATTGTGACATTGCGTCACAAATGGATCAGAAGGAGAGTGGGAGAGGGAGAGGGCTCACTTTCCCAAGAAGGAGAGGTTGGATCGCAAGGGGTATTTAATAACGAAAACGAAACACCTTCTGTGGCTCCGTCCCCTTATTATTGGGGTCCAAACAGAAACCATCTTTTCTGCCTTCCTCTTTATATTGCTGCCGGTTTTATTTCTTTAGGGACTTTTTCCGAGTGGTATGAAATAATTCGTCCGACCCCTAGTCTGTTCGAGCATGCGTCCCTAATCGACAAAGCTCGAGAAAACCTTGGTACGTTTGGGAGTTTACTCCAAGATATGTTCCTCGTCCCACATATTTTGTTAATCAGTTCCATGGATACTGTGGTTTTTCCGTTACACCCCTTTTTTGTGTATGGCGTCACTCTTGCGAGGCTGGGAGCTCGTCTTCTTGAGCGGTACAGCGGACAAACCGGCATTCTGGTCGTCGTACTTCTCTCGGTATATCATTTCTTACTCACTGACTTCCACTCGATAATGAGAAAAAAGGGCACCATGTAAACATTTTTACAGACTATGTTGTCACTGTCAACATCAGTGTTTTTTTTTCATAACGTAGCTTACCTACTTGTAAGCCATACAAGAGGAGAAGTAGAATAGGAGAGGACACAATACCTATTTGTCTGCTGTTGCTTTTATTTTCAGTAGTATTTGTAGGTTGCTTACTTAATTCTAATAAATTTGATATTCTTTAAATACAGTTTGATCATAACTATTTCGCTTGCATGAATTAAAAGGTCCACGACGGTTATTACGTTGATTAGGAGAATTATAAAATCTGTCGTATTATGAAACTTGCTACAGTATGATCAGTTTTTATAGTATCACTTTTGGTTCCAGTGGTATTTGTTAGCGATAGGAATGAAGTCAGATGAGGGAGGAATAAGCTTTGTTAAAAATGTGCGATAATAAACTTAAACAACAATAAAGGGAAAAATAAAGACTAGGAGGTATTTCTGTTCATAGTTATGTTATCAGCCGCAATCGGAAATGTGGAGCTTTTCACATCATTCAATGTTAAAATGATAAAATTATTTTCCTTTTTATTTCTTTTTCTGTGTAAGGCTTTTCAGACAGACATGTTGACAAGTGTAAGTTAATATTGGAAAGCCTATTTAGCACCGTAAACTGACAGTTTTGTCGAATAAAGGGAGAGAGGGAGAGGGAGCGACAGTATTATTGAGTGAGGGAGTCATACTTTTGGAATAGTCCGTTCGTTTAGTTTGTTTATCCAGTCTAGTTATGGTGAGCGGTAAAGAGAAAACTTGAATTAAGACCTTTGGTTTTTTTTTTTTTTTGACACCAGAGAAACTTGGAAAAATGTGAATGCATAAGATCTGTCGCGAAGTATTTTGTCTATAATTTTGTTTTCATATGACTGTTTTGCATACTTCACCTTGTTTTATTTTTTTCTTTTGTTTTTAATTGTTTGTCACATCACAAATGATCTGGCGAACAGATTTCAGATAATAGTTCATTGAATGAAAAAAAAAACATGCCGCAAAAAAATGAAAGAAGGGACCTTTTGAGTGGCTTGTATTACTCCATTTCGAGTGGACAACGCTTCAGAAATTTCTCATTGCCTAAAAAAGTTACCTTTTATAACTTTGGGAAATGCATATTTTGGCATATTAGTGAGTAATGGGAAATTTTGCACTAATGTCAAAGATTCCATTTTTCGTAGTCAAGTGCCCGAAAAACAGAGTCTGAGATTTTGGGTAATATCGTACAAATTGGATTGGATTACACTCTATCGTCGGGAGTTAAGACTTTGGGGTAAGACACGTATCACAAATTTTCTCTTCAAAATATCGTAAAAATTAGTGGTGTATCGAGGAAAAACTTGTCTCGATGAAACCAAAAAGATAATTATCGGATATCGAACGGTGAGGGGTCCTGATATATCGCTCCAAAACCAGCAACTTTTTTTATCGCCAATAAGTGTAAAAAATGTAGCATAATATATCATAGTACTTCATATTATATTGTATTATGTTTTACACTTTATATAGTATGGCATGTAACATCATGACGTCCGTACAAAAACAGTATAATTGTACGGTCTGAACCATACAATTATCGCCAATTATCAGTTTTTTATCAGGATAATTCCGTTACCGATATATCCAACCAATTAATTGATTGTTGGTAGGTCAGAAAAAAGGTACATTTTGGATATCGACAAATGGCTAACACTACACAACATTAAGAATAAGCAAGAATGCTCCCCCATTAAATTGACATGTAGGTCAAATTAGCAAGCATAACTTTTTTTGACATTCACAAGATGTTTGGTGACTTTAAATACAGTTCAACACGGAAAAGGCCAAAGAGGACACACTAATCGGGATGTGTTTCTTGGCAAAAGGGAAATATAAGGTGCTTTATGATTTGGGGTCCGTGGCTATACACCCGCATCCATATGGCTGTGCGGATATTAGTACAGGACGCCTTTCACCTCCCTTTGTCCATATTTCTCCTAATCCAACGTCCATCGCTCCTTCGCACCTCCTTCTCATGTTTTCTCTTTCGGTCCTAATCGTACCAAGTCGCGGGAGTGGTACTGGGGCTCGAGAGACCATGGCTCGTTGTCGGTGATTCTTTGAGGTGATTGGAAGACCCTCCGTGTCGAGCATGAGGTTTGTGTTACCATTACTTCCTTGACACGCGTGGTCCACCTGGACCATCAGTTTTCCCATCCTCTTATGGTATAGTTATACATTTGGGTTGTGTTGGTGAGCTTTCTCGAGCAGGTCGGGCCCTCGAGCCATTCATCCCTGCTCCACGGTCTTCTTCAACTGTCGGAGTCCTTCGAGCTCTTCATCCACCAGCCCCTACCTCTTTATCCCCTTCTATCCACACCTTTGAGACTCCAGATGGTTATATCCTGGAGCAGGATGCTTTCATTAAGGCCCTTACCTCCTCCCCTCACATTTCAGTCAGGGGTCCATCGTGCAATGGCTACGAGTTATTGGGTGATGTTTTGCCCCTTGAGTTGGGTGCTCGTGGTTTTGATATGTTCTTTCGAGTATGTTCCCTTATTGTTGGTAGAGTTGTTCACCCTCGTATTTGTGATCTTCTCATCGCGTTCCGCATTGTGGCTGTCACCAAACCTAATGGGCGATCCACCCTATTGTCATGGAGAGGTATTTTTGGGATTGGTGCCTCGTGCCATTTGTAAAAACCCTGAAAAACCCTAAAAGTATCCAACTCCAACCCGAATTTCGTGATTATTTTCCACCTCAACAGTTTGGAGTGGCCACTCAGCGAGGTTGTGAGGCCGTGGTGCAGGGGATTCGAGCTTTGTTGGATGTCCAATCCGGGTATGTCATCATGTTCGTTTGTCTATCTGTCTCTCTCTCTCTCCGTCCGTCTTTTTGTCTCTTCGTTTGTCTCCCTGTTTCTCCGTCCTTCTGTCTCTCTCCGTCCATTTGTCTGTGTCTTCGCTCTGTCTATATGCCTCTCTCTCTGTTTATCTGTCTCTCTCTCTCACTATCTGTCTCTCTCTCTCTGTATCTCTCTATCTCTCTCTCACTCTCTCTGCATGTCTTTCTCTTTGTATCTCTCTCTCTCTGTGTCTCTTTATCTGTCTCTCTTTGTGTATCTCTCTCTCCCTGTTTGTCTCTCTATATGTATCCTGTGTATGTCTCTCTATCTGTCTCTCTCTTTTTATGTCCCTCTCTCTATCTGTCTATCTCTTTGTATGTCCCTCTCTCTATCTGTTTGTCTGTCTGTATGTCTCTCTCTCTGTCTGTCTCTCTCTCACTGTGTGAGGCTTTATGTTTGTCTGTCTTTCTTTCCCATCGGTCGTGTCTATCCGTGTGTCTGTTTTATTGCTTGTCTGTTTGTTTGTCAGTCCATCCATCTTCATCTTTGTCCGTCTGTCTCTCTGTCTGCCTTTCTGTCTGTTGTCTTTCTGTCCGTCCAAGTGTCCCTTTGTCTGTCCGTTTGTTTGTCTTTCCAGCTGTCGGTCCGTCCTTCTTTCCGTCAGTCCCATTTTTTCGACCCTCTTTCTGTTCGTCCGCCCGTCTGTCTTTCCGTTTCTCTGTCTTTTCGTGTGTCCATTTTGTTTGTTCGTCATCTGTTCGCCTGCCCCGTCTTTCTATCCGTCTATTTTCCTGTTTGCCAGTCTGTCTGTCCGTCCGTGTCTCCTGCTCGTCTTTTTGTTCCGTCCGTTTGTCAGTTCATCAGTTTGTCTATCTATCTGTTTGTCTGGCTGTCGGTCTGCTTCTTCTTCCTGCTACTTCTTCCTTCTTCTTCTTCCTCCATTCGACCGTCTGTTACTCTGTCTGTCTTTTTGTATGTCTATCTTTCTATCCCTACCGGTCGTATCCGTTTGTCCGTCCACCTTCCCGTCTCCCTTCTGTCGGTCTGGTCGTCTTTTAGTTCATTTATCCCTCTCTATTCGGTGTTTGTCTGTCTATCTTCCTGCCCTTGTCCGCCTGTTAGTCCGTCTGTCAGTCCGTCCATCTGTTATCTCTGTCCCTCTATCTGTTCGTCTGTTATCTCTGTCCCTCTATCTGTTTGTCAGTCTGTCTTTCAGTCTGTCTCTTTGTTTGTCCATTTGTCTGTCCGTCCGTGCATCTGTCTTTCTGTCCATCTCTCTGTCTGACCGTCCGTTTGTCTGTCCGACCGTTATTCCGACCGTCTGTCCTTTGTCCGCTTTTTCCTTTCTACTTTTCTCCTCATTTTTAAGTTTGTTTCCTTTTTTTTTTCCTTTTCTTTTTTTATTGTCTTTTTTTTTCCGTCGCCCTTCTTTTCCCCCTCTCATTTTTTCTTTTTTTGCTTCTTTGCCTCTTCTCTCTAGTGCTTCTTTCCGTCATTCTTTATGTTTTTCTTTCCGTTTTTCTTTACGTTTTTCTTTCTGTCCTTCTTTCTTTTTTACAAAAAGGTATAGATATATTTAGAAAAAAAAAATGATTTAATTTTGATACAAGTACTATTATTTTTGATACAGAGATATTATTATATATTTGTAATAAATACTTATTAATGTTGTATGATTTATTTACTTGAAGTAAAACAAAAAAACAATTTAATTAACTTAATTTTAGATTTCAACACCATATTTTTCTCCCAAGCATTCATAATAAATAAACATTAAAAAAAAAGGGGAAGGGGAGGGAGGAGAGGAAGAGCAGATGAGGGGAGGAGACGGAGGGAAATGGGGGGGAAGAGAGGGAGAGGGGGAAAATGGGGAGGGAGGGAGAGAGACCCACAATGGGATTTTATGAACACAGTTCGCTGATTGGAAATTTTCTTATAAAAAAATTACGCCAGTGTCTTTCTTTAAATTTTCCGAAAAAAATAAAATTTTGAAAAGATTTTAAAAAATCGACAAAATCTTAACACCATTTTTTTTTCAGAAATTTGTCGAAACCGACTTCAATTATTTTTGAAAAAATTGTCGAAAAATGTCATACATCGTGAAAAAAAGTCTTTTTTTTTTTTGGTTTTCCAAACAGTAACTTTTTTTTTTACGATTATTTCGGTTAGGCAAAAAAAAAAAAGGTATTAGTCGATTAGGAGTAAATTATATCTTTGGTTCAAATAAGACGCCCAATTTCGTGCCTGAAATTTTCCATCCCCCCATTTTTTCCCAAAATTAAAACATTAAATAGAAAAAAAACTAAAAAAACAAATATTTATAAAGATTCGAGAAGTTGAAGAAAGAAAGGAAGAAAGGTTTCAAAAAGATTTCAAAAAGGTTTCAAAAATGTTAAAAAATATTCAAAAAGACTTAAAAAAGTGATTTGAAAGAGATTTAAAAAATGTTCAAAGGAGTCAAAAAGATCCAAAAAAAAATTCAAAGAGCATCAAAAAAATGTCGAAAGGAGTTTAAAAATTTCAAAAAAAGATGTGAAAAAGTTTGAAAAGATGTGAAAAAGTTTGAAAAGATTCAAAAAGATTCAAAAAACACCAAAGAAGCTTCAAAATAAAACTTGAACGATTCAGAAAAAAAACCGAAAAAGAAAAGAACTATCAAAGACATTTAAAAATAAACTCTTGAAAACGTCACAAATGTCCTTAAAAAAAAACCTTAACACACCCCAAAAACCCTAAAATATCCTAAAATACCCTTAAACCCCTAAAAAAGCCTTCAAAAAGCTTAAAAAACCCTTAAAAAACCCCTCAAAAACGCTGAAAAACTCACCTGTGGGGCGAAAGGGGCCAAAGAAGACGCCGGAAGTCCAGAAGACATTAATTTTAACCATTTTACCCATTTTTTTAACGCCGATAAATCGTTTTGACAATTCGAATTGAGGCAAATATTTAACAATTGAAGTTGATAATAGAATAAACCGTAGTCGTGAATATCTCGAGGTTTTTGCTCAATTACTAAATTGACAACATCCATTGGAGTATTGCGACATTTCTTTAAATCGAAGAAGGGAGAGGAAGGGAAGGGATGAGGGAAGGGAAGGGAAGGGAAGGGAAGGGAAGGGAAGGGAAGGGAATGGAAGGGAAAAGAAAGGAAAGGGTATTATGAACATGAGATGAGAATGATCTAACACATACTTCCATTCTGCTTCATTCGGTATAACGATAAGAAATAGAAGTAAAGAAAGAACAAAATACGGATTTTGCGAACATGAGATAAGAATGATCTGATGATTTATTTACAAAAAGACAATTACAGTTACAAATCTACCATTTCAATTTTTTACGTTCACATTGAACCTAAAAAAAAAAAACTCTCTTTCCCATCCTATTCCTTAATTTTTCACGCAACACCAAAAAAATAAAGAAAAAAAAGGAAAATATTTTTGTCGTCCATTTGCCAATATCCTCAATATCCACAAATTCCCTATGAACAATCGTCGTATCTTTTTCTCCCTGTCGGGTTGTTCTCACCCTCAACTCCTCCCTTACATTCGCCTCTTTCCACACTCCACCTTTCCTTCTCCTCTCGCCTCCCCCATTCCCTCTTTCCTCCCTCCTCTCTCTCTCCTCACCCTCTCCTCCCCCTCTCATCTCCCTCTTCTGCCCCTCTCCTCTCCCTCCATGCTCTCTCTCGCTTCCCATTCAAACTACGCTGATTCCTTTAAACCTTTTCGCGAATACGTTTTATAATAACCACACATTTCCTCTCCCTTCTCCCCTCCATATTTTCAGCCCCGCCTTTGCTCTCTTCTCTCCCTCTCCTCTCCCTCTTCCCCCTCCCCTCTCCCTCCTCCTCTCCCACTCCTCTCCCTCTCGTCTCCCTCTCCTCTCCCTCTCTTCCCCCTCTCCTCTCCCTCCGTTCTCCCTGCTCCCCCTGTTCTCCCTCTCCATTCTTGTTACCTCTCATCGCCCTCCCTTCCCACTCTCCCTCACTTTTTACTTTTCAGCATTTCCTTTGGCCCCTCCTCTCCCTCCTCTCTCTCCCCTCTTCTTTCTCCATCCCTTCACCCTCTCCCTCCCTTTCCCTTTCACACCTTTGGCGCTTATTTTCCCTCTCTTCTCCCTCTCCTCTCCTTTCCCTCTCCTCTCCCTCCCTTCTCCCTCTCTCCTCCTCCCTCTCCCCTCCTCCCTCTCCCCTCCTCCCTCTCCCCTCCCTATCGCCTTCACATTTTCGTCTCTCCTTTTTCTCTTTCCTCTCGCTCTCTCCCTCCCACTCCTCTTCCCCCCTCTTCCTTCCCCCACCCCTCTCCCCTCCCCCACCCCTCTCCTCTCCCCTTCCCCACCCCTCTCCCCTCCCTCTCCCCTTCACATTTTCGGCGCCGGTGTGATTCTCCATTTTTTCCGAACCTCCTCCAACCCTAATGCGAAATACTTTTCGTAATAAATACACATTAAATCCGGTGCCCGTCTTCCTGCGGAAACGGCCCACGGATAAAAAGTCGTCTGTAGCGCGTTTCTATGTTTTACAGAAAGTCTGACGGGACCTCCGATTACGGCAAAAAAACACATGGGAAGTCCCGTTTGTACCCATTCGACCATCTTTAAAGACAGTTCTCCGGAAACTGTTGTCGGGCAACCGAATAAAACGTGCCAAAAATCGTGAACTTCTCGAGCTCTGTTTCAGTTTAAGAAAAAGAAAATGGATAATTGGAGAAGTTTCAACTGGTTTTGAGAGGATTTCGAGACGTTTATTGTGGGGTTATGAGTGTTTTTTTAAGAGTAACCCTTGTCATATAACCAAATTTAACGTGTCAAAATTTGTGGACTTCTTGAGTTCTGTTTCTGTTAATAAAATAAAATAATTGGATTATTATATGAGTTTTTAAAGAGTCTTGAGAGGTTTTCCAGTGTTTTAGCAATTTTTTTAAGTGTTTTTTAAGTGTAAACTGCAGTCGGACAACCGAATAGAATGTGCCAAAAACTGTGGACTTCTTGAGCCCTTTTTTTTACCAGTTAAGCAAAAAAAATACCGAAAGAAAGAAACGAATGATTACTTGACTAGAAAAGTTTTTTCTTTTTTTTTTTTCTCTTGTTGAGACAAAAATAAACAAATCCATTTTTTGAGACTTCAAGTATCGATTTCACCTCAGACAGGAAGTTTAATCATAGTATTGACCTTCACACATACATATTTTTGTGTGTGTGTATATATATATATATATATATATATATATATATATATATTGTCAGCCCTAACAGAAAAAAAACTGTCAATCTAAAAATACTATAAACCAAAAAAGACAGAAGAGTTTTAGTTTTTATTTGGGGACTAATGTATCCACCTTATCTCAATATCTGACAGTATATCCTTTGTGAAAAAAAAAAAATCTGAACAATACTGAGCAGCGTACGTTTAAGTAGAGATAATACAAGTATAAATGTACTTACGGGACAATTGTTACATCTCAGATATTTTCTGCGGTATTGAGAGTGAAAATAAAACAATGAAGAAAACAAAATGACGTTCGGGGTAGTGTTCGTAGCTGAAAAAAAAAATCTCCATTTTTGTTTAACTGGTGTGGACAGATTGCGTAGACTTGTTGATTGTTTCCCCAAAAAAAGCAGACGGTTTTGCAATTACACGTAGTAGCTATTCCATTTGTTTTTTATCGCCTACTTTTTTTTTCATTTTACGAAACACAAATCTTCGTGGATTTCACAAATGCCTCTTACATACAGCTATGTTTTTTCTATACTTCCTTCTATACAAAACCGTTTTTTCTTGTTTTATAGAATATATTATATTACATTTTTATTTTATATTTATATATTTTGTACAACTGAGCACAACTTTGCGTGCAAAAACGTTTACAAATTGCCCGAGATTGAGACAAGGTGGATACGCTAGTCCACACTTTTCTGTTTTTTTTTTGTTTTTTGGGTTTGTTATTTTGACTGCTTACCTAGCTGCGATGTAGGCAAGCTCCGGGTCATCGACAAATCGGACGGGAGGTCGGTCATCTGCCGAAAAATTTTGTCTGCCCATAAATTGAGCATAAGCTGCCCCAAAACTTTTTTCGGGCATATCCCAAGCATGTCCCACTGAGGGCGATGTCACTCGAGGTTTTTCCTTTAAAATTGCCTAAAAAACACACAAACAATTAAAAAAAAGAGAAACGTGAGAAAATGAGAAAAACAAGAAATTAAACTGTTTTCGAACTCAGTTAAATGTTTGTGTTCTCCACAACATCAAAACAATTTCACCGACAAGCTTCACACCAATAAATAAACATAATTCACAAACATAGGCGCAAAAAGTAAGTTGAATAATGTGTTTAATTCGATCGGCAGAGTACTGATTCTAGCTGACAAAAAGTACGATCATAAACTCGCAAACTCTCAAACAGGTAAACATTTAAAACATCTCACGAATTGTAGAATCCAAAAGTACTCAAAAGTCTCAGCAATTCAACAGGACCAATCATTCATGTTCTCCTTTTTTGACCTACTTCAGTATTTTCATTCCACAACACAAACCTATAAATCCATATCAACACGAATAACGGTTCTTACCCCTCCTTCTTGACCCACTTTCATTCTTCGGGCCATCATTTCAAAGGCAAAAATTCAAAAACCATACAAGTAAACTAAAAAACCAAACTACATCCCTAAAATAATCAAACTATACCAACAAAAAACAGGGGTTCTCCTGCCTCTTCATGATCCACTCTTAAAGATTTTGGCCATTCTCTCATAAGCATAAAAGCAAATGAAAGACCCAAACCATATCCACAATAATAATTGTTCTTACTCTTCCTTGATCCACTCCCATTTTTTGGGCCAGCCTCTAATTGGCCAAACTTCAAAAACCATACATTTGGAGAACAAGGGGAGGGAAAAAAAAAAAAATACATCCACATTGATAGCGGTTCTTATTCTTCCTTCTTGATCCGCTCTCATTTTCTGCGCCATTTCCTATTAGTCCAAATCTCAAAAATGATACATTACACGAAAAACCAATCTATCTCTCATAGGTCAAAACCATAAAATAAATTTAAACCGAAACCCTATCCACATATTACTTGGTTCTTACTCTTCCTACTTAATACAATTTCATTCTTTGGGCCATCCTCTCATCCACCAAAGAAACCAAAACAAAAATTGAAAAAACAAAAGAAAAACAGAATAGAAAAAACCAAAAACAAGAAAAAAACCAAAACCAAAACATCGAACTATATCCACAATAATAACGCCTCTTACTCTTCCTTCTTGATCCACTCTCATTCTTTGGGCCATCCTCTCATAGGCCAACACTCCCGTTGTCTCTCCGAGGGCGGCCACGAGGTCAGCTCTCGCGGGATTGGTCAAAGCCCCCAAAGCCGAACCGGCAGCTATAGCCCCTTTTTGCCAGATGGAGGTTGGGATATGGGTCTCATATTTAAATCCTGAAAATTTCAGTTTCAATTTCAATCAGTTCCAGCTTCAGTTTCCTTGTACATTTCGAGTTTAAGATTGAGCTTTTAAGTTCGAGTTCGAGTTCACTTACCTTCAGATTTCAGCTTCTGTTAGAGTTACAATCTCAAGGTCCGTTTCAGTTCAGTTTCAGCTTTAGTTTCAATTTCAGTTTTAATCTCAATTCAAGCTCAGTTTTGATGCCAGTTTCAGAACCAATGCGTGGGACTTCAGGATTTCAGGATTTTGGGAATGTGGAAATTGGAATTTTTGATATTTTCGAAGTTTAAGGTTTGGAAATTTGATAGATATGTTGCAACTAGTAACTATACATCAAAATATCATAAGTTTGGGATTTCGATTTTAGGATTTTGAAAATAGACTCTGAACTCCCAGGTTAGAGGTTTTGAAACTATTCTAAGAAGTTTGGATTGAAGGGGGAATTGTTTTGAACTTAGTTTTGGTGGTTCCATAATGAAATACAAGAGATTGAATAAAGAGATAATAATCATATCTCTCTCTCTCTCTCTTTCACTCTCTCTCCTCTCTCGTACCTGTGTCAGAAGACATGGCCATAACTCCTCCTAGTGAAGAAGAAGGGTGGTTGAATTTTTCGCCATTTTGAAGTTTATTGGAACTTGTATGGGAATCAAAATGATTTAAGGAGGGAATCCCATTAAGGCGGAGCGCAAGAGTAGAGTATGGGCGATGATTTGAATGTGAGAGAGATTTTATTGCTTTAGTTAAAGACTTCTCGTTTACTTTAAAAGCCATGGGGCATCCTTCTGAAGAAACTATGAAAATGCAAACAAAAATAAAATAAAATTGAATGTTAGTATTTTTTCTGCCTGAGTAAAAGGAGAGTGCAAGTGGTGAAAAGGTCAAAATTTTAGCATCCAATTTTTGATGGGTAATGTATGCCATATTTTCTTCACTTTTTAATCTCTAATACATGCAACATGTTTTGAAGAATGCTAATGACACTTATTTGCATTTTACTAGGTCCTTAAAAACTCTAAAAAGCAATGGAAGCACACCACAAATAGTGTGGTTTTATTCCCCATTCAACGATGACGCTACCAGTACTAATCCACGCAAATGATGGCGATATTCTCTCCCATCAGGTCCAATTTCCACTAACTTATATTTGCAGTTAATACATGAAACCCTATTTTAAAAACATAAAATAGTCATAGTCTATAGACGACAACAACGGTGGTAAAAACGGTGTGAAACTATGTCTCCAATCACTTTTTTGCCAATTGAAAGAAAAAAAAATTGCAGAACAAAACCATAAGAAAAATGTGTTGCAAAATATGCCACGGGTAAGGTGTGGACTATGACGTGTAAGTGAAAATATACCCTAACAATCCATGGGAAGGATGAGGCATAAAGACCAAAATATAATACTGTGAGTCCAAAATGTAATCGGTGACTTGAGATGTGTGATGTGTGAGGTGAGAATCATCACGTAGAAATATGTCATGTGCGCCTTACGATGGCCAAAAAGTTATGTGCGAGAGTCTATGAGGTGGAAATTGTGAAATATGTGGGGCATAATTGTGACATATGACATGAAATGTGACATATGATGATGTGTGACATGTGAGGATGTGTGACATGTGACTTGTGATAATATGTTACATGTGACCTGTGACATGATGTGTTGTGACATATGGCACGTGACAAGAGATGATGCGTGACAAGTGATGATGCGTGACGTGTGATGATGTTTGACATGTAAAATGTGATGATGTGTTGTGACATATGACATGTGACATGGGATGATGTGTTTTAACATGTAACTTGAGGCATGTGACAATGTGTGACATATGACATGCGATGCGCGTTGAGTTTAAATGTGACGTAAGATGCCATGCTTCCATGATGCAGGCTGACTTGAAAAAGCCTATAACCTTTAAAAAATAAACCATAGCAAGAAAATCTCTTTAAGAATGTCATGGCGAATAAACACATGAATGTTTGCAAAAAACTTTACAAATCACAATAATTTCCAGGCGACCATGAATTCCATTTATCCATACCTTCAATCAGATGTGAATCCTGAAAGTAACAATTTTAACTAAGAACATAGCAAACTTTTCCTAGTATTTTTTGGCTTCGACAAAATAAAAAAATGAAATAAAAAAACACAACTTCTGATCAGCCAACCATAGGCATTTTAAAACCCTAAAAAATTATGAGATTAAAAAACTCCAGCAGTGCATTAAACAAAGAACACACGGGATTTTTTTTTAAGATATACCTCACCGTACATCCGATAGTACCAAAAGAACCCTAATTTCACTAAGTGTGACGTGACTTGCAGCCGCTTAAAGTACAAATCGTGCCGTCCGTTTCCATTGTGAAAATTGTTGTGAAACGTGCGAGAATTAAGTGCGAATTTTTCAAAACTGTCCGTACATCCAGTGCGACATTTCCAAAAATTTACAGAATGTACACAAAACTGAAAATTGTGTCAGGTTTAGTGCGAAGTGAGCAAACTGTGCGAAAATTCCATACAATTTAAGCTGAGCTGGTCAGCTACAACGAACGGTCAGGATCGTCTCTGAGAACTAGGTCATGTATTATTTTCATAGAGTACCGTACCGTACCGTATCGGGAGTCCAGTACAGCGTGTATCAGAGGTCGCAAACGGTCAACCGAAACCGTGACCGACCGTTAACCGACCGCCCGCGCTGGATCCGGAACGGATTCGGTTGCCAAATTTTGGGGGTCGGGCGGTGGGTCGGTTGATTCACCAGAAAAAACAAAGTCGGTTACGGTCGGTCAACCAAAAACCCAAAAAAAATGAAAATTTTGTACTATCCCTAAAATCCAACATTCTTGTATTTTGTACTCTTTGGTATCGTGGAAGTACGTGACATCATGATTAGCGTCGCAAATCTGACACGGTACTGTAGTAACGCTATTCATTTCACAAATATTAGGGAACGCGACAAAGCGTCGCAAATCTGACACGGTAGTACACTATTCATTTCCCAAATCTTAGGGAACGCGACAAATCGTAATTATTAGTGTTGGGTATCGGGTAATTTCATATCGCGATAATTTCGATATTCAATATATCGAATATCGATATAGCAGAATCCTCGATATATCGTACCGAGACCAACATAAATCATCGCGAAATATATCGCGATATATAGTATTTTATAAATTTAATATTTTATATAATATGTTATTTAGCGATAAAGAATTAAAGACAAATTGTCTGATACGCGACGTACGACATGATTTGCGTTCCGTGACTTAAAGGTACAGTAGACGCCGCAAAATGTAACCCACAAAAAGTACTAATACTGTAATTCACATAATAACTTAGGGTGGACTTCCATTAGGCGTCCCAGTAATTGTACGGAAAATTTTACTGAAGGGCGTGCCTTCCATTAGGTCGCGTCTGTAAACCTGCGTGGCTCATTCTGGTTGGTAACACGTAGTTTAATATTCGATGCTTAAAATCTGGAAAGAATCTTCGAATGCAATGTCAGAACGTAATATCTGTACGAGCGGAGGTAATATCTGTACTAGCGGAGATAATATCTGTACCAGCGGAGGTAATTAATGACTCGTACAGAGGGCATTAAATGTACTACTCAAAATATCAAAACGCAACGACAAAAAGGCGGCGGCAAACTTTGATGGTGGGAGCGTGACGGAATAATTTCGGCGGATTCGCAGCCATCCTGGCGAAAGGCACATGGCCCTTGCGACGTGTACGCACATACACGCGCGCTCATCGTGGATTCTTTTTACCTTTTCCACGCGGCCTATTTTTACACGTTTTGTATTCGAGAATTGTCCTCACTGTGCACGGTCTTAGAAAACTGTAGGTTAGTGACGTGGCGTCACGGATAAAATGTGTAATTAAAATCCGACGGTCCTAATTTACGCCTACAACCTTGGACAATTTTCTGTAATGTTGTTTTCGTTGAAAAAAAAAAAATTCTGTACGAACCTGTACGAAACGGTACGGCCTTCAGTAAAAAACCCCACTTTTTCGTTAATGGAAGTCCACCCTTATTTGGTATGGTTGCATCAAGAGGTCTCTGTAATAGTACGAACAGCAGAATTCATGTATTACAGAGACCTCGGTTACATCGCGTATCGTCTGTAAACAAAATTTTAAATACGTGTTTTAATTTGAGTGGTTCCTTGTAAGTTGACGATCAAATCTCTAAAATCGTCAAAGATTTGTAACCGACCATTTTCGTATGGGAATCCGTACTTGCGTATTAAGTACGTGTACTTCGCAAGTGTACGACGTCAATGTACCTTAGAGATCTCCTTCACTCTGCTGACTTTCAGGAAGTCACCTTGTCCCAAGGCGCGTGACTTTGGAGACCTAAGAAAAAAATCATTATTTATTTTTTTAAATGCCTCGATATATCGACAATACGATATATCGAAAATATATCGACGATATATCGCGATATTTTGATTTTCGATATATCGAAGCGATATATCGATTATCGGGTACCTGAAATTCGATATATATATATCGAATATCGGCAAACGGTCCTCGATACCTAACACTAGTAATTATTGGCTTATTCATACGTCGTACATTATTGCAAAGTGCTAATTATGCATTTTTTACCGTGTTTCCACAAATTTATCATATTATTGTCATGCGGCATGAAGTAATAATTGGTTAATAAATAAGTGGAAATCAAACTATTACGTCAATTTCCCACAACTAGTCCTAATTATTGGCGTACTCACATGTTTCAAACAATAAATCGATAAATTGAATTGCTATTTAAGTTAGAGAAACTTGACCACAATTCAAACAAAACTTAGTCATACACTAAAATGGAGAAAAACATCCTCGCTTCCCTTAAAACTACAATCTAAAACGAACTTCGAAAATCAAAAAATGGTGAAATTGCTCAGTAATACCCAGTGAAACAAAGCAGGGCCACTTCAAATTGTTGGAAAAACTTTGAGCATGTCTATGAAGTTAAAACATCAAAACAAATACATGGTAAAGGGGGCGAGTTTTGTGGCTTGTAATACATGTTTCATAGTTTATCAATACAAGTCAGCAATCAGGACTTCAACAATCAATACTCACACATGTTTAGATTTGGCCGACATGGATCATTCAAGAGGACTTCTTCGTAAGTTTCTTTCAAAAACGGAGGCGAAAACGAGTGACCGAAAAAAATTGCGAAAATGGTGGCATTGATGTGTTGTGAGGACCTTCGACCATTTTCGATAGTCGACGGTTCATGTATTATTTATTTTAAATTCTATTTAAGATGGCTTTAGTGTATATGTCATTATAACTTGTTTTGTTCATAAATTTATATATTTGAGCTTTGTTTGTCATGATGTTGTTTTTTATTTGTCTTTTCCATAAAAAAAAAACATTCCGGTAGAAACCTTATTTATTAATCATGGTTAGTAATTGTATGATATTTTCTTATTGTTTTTTTTGTGTTTTTTTCCCCAGGTTTTCAAACATTTTGTCAAGCATTGTTTGATGTTGGTGTTTCGTCCAACAAAAGTGATGACATCGACCAACTACTCCCGCCCATCAATAGTGTAAAAAACTACATTATATCTTCTACGAAAGGTATTTGTAGTTTGATCATCCCAAAAATTAGAGAAAATATTGATAACAATATGTTTGTCGCATTCACGACCGATCTCTGGACGGAGACAATAAAAATAACCTCATTCATGTCAGTAACCGCTCAATTTATTGACAAAGAATTTAAACTTTATGCACGGACGCTTCAAGTCGATCTTTTCCGGAGGAAAAATACACCGCGGAAAATGTTTTAACGGCTTTCAAAAATTGTTTGACCAACTTTGAAATGTCCAATTTTGATCTCTGCGTTGTCGTGACTAATAGTGGCTCTAACATGTGAGCGACAGAAGGTATAACGTGTATGTTTACTTGGATACCTTGCGTGGACCATAAAACTGCAACAATTGTGACAACGATCTTGAATAAGAGCGGAACTTCCAAAAAAGGCAAATACGATGTGGAAGTTCCTGATTTTTTTGATCTAATTGACGCGTGTAAATCATTGGTCACGTTTTTCAAACAGAGTAATTTACAAAATCTTTTGAAAAACACTTTAAAACAAGAAAACCCAACGCCGTGGAATTCTTTGCTCCAAATGCTTAAGAGTATTTACGACGCATTCAATGAGATAGGACCAATCGCTCAAGCAAAAAATAAATTGATACTTTTTGCTTGTATCGATAAGACTCACCTTACCGAATTTATACGATTTTTTGAAAGGTTTCAAGAAGCGACCATAAAGTTGGAAAAATTCAAAGAACCAACTTTACATTTAGCTTTGTTTGAATTATCGTCTCTCCGTAACCATTGTAAAATAAGAAAAACATCTTATAATGACGGTGAAAAATAATGCCCCGCCGATTCTCTAAACTTGCAAAAATTGAAACAACTTTTTGTGAAATTTGCACTACGGAAGTGGGGCCTTTATGAGTATCATATGTCGCGGCTTTCTTATATCCCCGACAAAAACAAAAGCTTAAAATAATTGGGGTATCGAAAACCGAATTTGAAAGCGCAAGGGTCAAATTTCAAGAACTCGCAAACGACCTTGGTGATGACGTTGATTTCGGTAGTCCTCAACGTATCACAAAAAAACGAAAAACATCGAAAAGTAAAGACGGTTTCCACAATTTTTTTTGTGAGAGCGATGACGAAAGTGAGTTTCTTATTACCACCGACAAAAAAACGTCCGTTAACAACTAAATGAAACGTTATTTTGATTTAAAATTAACCAACGACGAAAGATTGAACTTTAACATGCTTGAATGGTGGAAAAAAAATCAAATGTACGTGCAAAAGATGGAGGATTTCTTATTCTAGCCGGTGTTGCTAGATCTATTATAGCTATTCCGACTTTTAGCTCCATGTCCGAAAGCATTTTTTTGGATGCCGGAACACGATAACAAAGAAGAGGAGCTCACTAGCGGCTTCAATTGTTAGTGATATTTTGTGTGTTAGATATTACCAAGATCTTTTAAATGCATCGTTTTTTATTTTGATTTGTTTTATGATTATTGTTATTTTTTTAGTATTAGTTATCTTGTTTTTTTTTCCTTTGAAATTTTTGTTGTATTTCACAATTTTTCTAGTGTTATTTTGCTTTTTTTTTAAATCGGAATGCTTATTTTTATCAAATTACCAAAGCGTGGTATGTATACCAAATTTAGATTTATAGATTTTTGTGTAGTTTTAAGTTTGCGGTTGAGAATTTGTACAATAAAGTCGAAAATAGAACGAGGTTGTTATTTGTTTATTTCTATATTTGATACCACCAAATATTTTTTGTTTTTTTTACTCATCACAATGTGTTTTTTGTCAATTGATTTTCTACGTGACAACTATGATTTTTTTTTTTACCATACATAATTAAAAATTTACCTTTTTTTCATAATTCATAACATAGTATCGTAGTCGAAAGAAAGACCGTCCGAAAATTGTAGCGAAAAAAATAAATTTGCGAGAGAATAAACATTAATATAAGGGTTTAAGCATTAATCTAAGAGTTACACGCAAAATTAGGAACAAATCTCTTGAAAGAGGTGACTGTCGAGGAAAAAAAATAATAGTAAAGGGAGATTGCAGAAAGACAAAATAGTAAAATGAAGAGGTACACAAGCTACTTTTTTGGAAAGGGAGATGAACCACTACACCACTCATTGTTATTAGTATTAATAAGTCGCTACTACTCATACCCGAAAATCACAAAATATAGTTAACAACATTATTTAAATACGTGGACTATAACCTGCCAAGTCTCCTTGCATTAAATAGTATCATTAATCATTATTTTCCATTTACACTACACTGCGAATCCTAATTAGCATTATTAACGCTAATTCCGTCAACACGAATTTTGACCGAAAAACCTTAAAAAGAGTAAATAATTGTAATTTTTTCTTTACATTATTCAAGGTACTCTTTGAATCAGCGTCAACAACTCTAGTATAGTGCAATTTTAAATAGTGTGGCTAACGTACAAAATTGTACCGTATTAACCAAAAAGTACAAAAAATGATTTAATACATGCCGTTATGATGTAACTGCGTTTTCACAAACCGCGTAGTGCAAACGTCATAATGACGTGAAACTGTACGTTTTGACAGAATGCGTTTTTACTAGTGTTGTGTATCAGTAAGGAGTTGCCGATAACCGATATGGGCCTTTTTTCGGGTAGTCGATAATCAATATATTGGTACGATATATCGTTATCAGTGTTATCGCCGATATTTATCGGTTATTATCGACGATAACACCGATATGGATAACTATCGGCGATATCTGTACGGACCGTATAGATAATGTACGGCGAGTACACTCAAATGTACGTGATGTTCCTCGGACGCGCCCTACTCACAACCCCTATCTACTGAGGTGTCTACTAATCAGATCACTGGACTGTACATTTGAACAAGCAAAAAAAGTACAGTAGCCGCCATGAGATATGTACGGTTTTAGTACGGATCCATTTAGAACGACGTACCTTCCACATCCGACGCCGTGGCTTTGTCCTTTTTTTCCTTCGGATCCATTGGGGACCTGCCACGTGTCAATCTGTCGGCTTTTTCGGCAAAAGCTGTCAAAAGAGCCATTCCGGGATGTTCGCGCTCACGCTGGCCGTCCGCTTGTGTTTTCTCATTCCAAGTCGTCCGTTCGATTCTGACGGCGCGCAAAATGTTATTTTGCGTCCGTTGTACTTTGTGTCCGTCGTCCTTTTTCCGTTCCATGTTCACTAGTTAGTTTTTACGATTTCGTACGTTGCCGTAAAAATTTTGTTCAGTTAACTGGCCAACGTCTACGTGCTGCGCTGACCGTAATAAATCATAGTTAAACAGAGACGAAACATATTCTTATATGTGGCATGCCACGCTATATAATGTCAATAATATAATACAGTAGGATATAAAGTACTATTGTATGCATACTATATATTTTTTAAGTTATCGCCAATATGGAATTTTTTGGTCTCAGACCGATATATCGGAACCTCTGACCGTTCGATAACCGATAACTATCGGTATCGGAGTTATCACGATAATTTTTTTACCGATACACAACACTAGTTTTTACAAACCGCGTAGTGAAAACGTCATAATACTTTGTACTTTTTGGTATCTTGGAAGTACGTGACATGATGATTAGCGTCGCAAATCTGACACGGTACTCTAGTAACGCTATTCATTTCGCAAATCCTAGGGAACGCGACAAAGCGTCGCAAATCTGACACGGTAGTACACTATTCATTTCGCAAATCTTAGGGAATGCGACAAAGCGTCGCAAATCTGACACGGTAGTAAACACTATTCATTTTGCAAATCTTAGGGAAAGCGACAAATCGTAATTATTGGCTTATTCATACGTCGTACATTAGTTAATTTTGTACTTTTTCGGTTAAGGGCGGGCACGGTTAGTCGCGAGAAATCGAGTTTCGGATAACTTTTATTTTCGTAAACGCCGGTCGGTTAACGGTTAAAATTTTTGTAGCGTGACATAACCCGGTCAGGCGTCGGTTATTCAGATTTTGAAAAAAAAAACGGTCGGTTTCGGTTATGTAAAATTTTGACTTTTGCGACCTCTGGCGTGTATCGCTACACCGCGCATCGTTATTAGTGTCAAAGTTTAAATAGTGTGGAAGTAAATATACCGTCATTGACGCTAATTAAGATTTTTTTTTTTTTTTTTAACAAGGTGTATTCTAATTTCGGCGTTTATGCTAATTTGGGAACAGCAAAAATGGAATATTCGTTGTACGATTATATACATTAATATATGTATTCGTACAAAATATTAATAATCGTACGCAGTCCTGAAATTTAAATATCCGTACATGTAAGACTAAATTACGTGTCAGAATAATCCCGTTTTTTTAGCGCACGATCCTATGCGTGCGCGTCTGATTTAACTCATTTTTTGTAAAATTTTCACTTGAAAAGGTACATTTGTGTACGGTCCGATATCGATCGTACACCACACTATTTAGATATTATTGTAATTCGTCCTTTACGCTATTTTGTACGTTACCTTAATTAACGTCAAGGAAAAATTAAAATCATGTATCCTATTTGAGGAAAAAAATCAAAATTTTAAGAACCCAAATTAGTGTCGTTGACACTAATAACGATGCGCGGTGTAGTGTTAACAATTTTTTCGCCACTTAAAACATCTTCTATCCGTACACACTTGTCCGATTCTCAATTTCAGACAACCAATCGAAAGCTGAGATTCTTTGTTTTCAATCGCAACCGTCAGATCCCCATTCCGACATGTGTGTACGGAGAAAAGATTTTTTACACGACGAAAAAAACATTAACACTAATAGCGATTCACGGTGTACTGTACTTTCAGTTTTTTTCTGTACGGTAGTTTATAAGTAAACGCACGAACGACGCACGGAATTTTCAAAAAACTTCCGTGCGGTACGAAACGAACCAAAAAAATTCAAAGGCGATTTTTTTGTCTCTTTTCCCGCCTTTCTGTCACTCCCTTATTTCACCTTTTCTCTCCCTCCCCCCCCCCCCCCCCCTCTTCAATAAAAAGAGGGGGGAGTACTCTAGCATGGAAATGAACGTGAGATAAAAACACAAATACTCACTTTTGTTCCTTAAGCGAATCTGTTTTACCCCCTTTATACCCCCAAAAAAAAAACTTTAAACTCTTTTTTTTTTTTTTTTTTGAAATGGCCTCTAAAAGGAGCCAGGCTGTCCTCTCTCGTTTTTTTTCTCACAAGCCAAAGACAGCTGGCGAATCGACACGTGGCAATCCCTCAGATGAAGGGTCCCAAGGTAGGGAAGGGAATGGAGGGCGAGGGAGGATGAGGGAGGGAGAGGGAGGATGAGGGAGGGCGAGGGAGGATGAGGGAGGGAGAGGGAGGATGAGGGAGGGCGAGGGAGGATGAGGGAGGGAGAGGGAGGATGAGGGAGGGCGAGGGAGGATGAGGGAGGGAGAGGGAGGATGAGGGAGGGAGAGGGAGGATGAGGGAGGGCGAGGGAGGATGAGGGAGGGAGAGGGAGGATGAGGGAGGGCGAGGGAGGATGAGGGAGGGAGAGGGAGGATGAGGGAGGGAGAGGGAGGATGAGGGAGGGCGAGGGAGGATGAGGGAGGGAGAGGGAGGATGAGGGAGGGCGAGGGAGGATGAGAGAGTGAGAAGGAGGATGAGGGAGGGAGAGGGAGGATGAGGGAGGGCGAGGGAGGATGAGGGAGGGAGAGGGAGGATGAGGGAGGGAGAGGGAGGATGAGGGAGGGAGAGGGAGGATGAGGGAGGGAGAGGGAGGATGAGGGAGGGCGAGGGAGGATGAGGGAGGGAGAGGGAGGATGAGGGAGGGAGAGGGAGGATGAGGGAGGGCGAGGGAGGATGAGGGAGGGAGAGGGAGGATGAGGGAGGGAGAGGGAGGATGAGGGAGGGAGAGGGAGGATGAGGGAGGGAGAGGGAGGATGAGGGAGGGCGAGGGAGGATGAGGGAGGGAGAGGGAGGATGAGGGAGGGCGAGGGAGGATGAGGGAGGGAGAGGGAGGATGAGGGAGGGAGAGGGAGGATGAGGGAGGGCGAGGGAGGATGAGGGAGGGAGAGGGAGGATGAGGGAGGGCGAGGGAGGATGAGAGAGTGAGAAGGAGGATGAGGGAGGGAGAGGGAGGATGAGGGAGGGCGAGGGAGGATGAGGGAGGGAGAGGGAGGATGAGGGAGGGAGAGGGAGGATGAGGGAGGGAGAGGGAGGATGAGGGAGGGAGAGGGTAGGGGCGACGGAGAGGGAAGGAGAGGGGATGAAGGGGGGGAGGGCACATGGCAATCCCTCAGCTGATGTGTCCCAAGGTAGGGGTGGGAGGGAAAGGAGAGGGAAGGGAGAGGGGAGGGAGAGGGGAGGGAGAGGCGGAAGAGGGAGAAAGAGAGGGTGGCAGAGGGGAGGAACAGGGAGGAAGGGACGCGTGGCAATCCCTCAGCTGATGTGTCCCACGGTTGGGGATGGAGGGGAGGGAGGGAGAGGGAGAGGGAGGGAGAGGGGAGGTAGAGGGGAGGAAGAGGGATGGAGAGGGGAGGAAGAGGGAGAGAGAGACACGTGGCACGCCCTCAGCTGATGGGTTCCAAGGTGAAAGGAGGGGAGAACGAAGGGATAGGGAGAGGAGAGATGGGAGAGAGGAGAGAGAGGGAGGGAGGAGGAGGGAAGGGAGGGAGGAGGGAGAGGGAGGGAGGGGACGAAGGGAAGGGAGAGGGGGGGACAGGGGGACAGAGGCGAATGGGAGGGAGGGGGAGAGAAGGGGGATGGAGCCACAGGGAGAAGGGAAGGAGAATGAAAGGAGGGGGAGGGGGAGGGGAGGGCGGCCATTTTTATTTTTTTTGTTATTTTGTAAAATTGGATTTAGTTTGATCATCTAGTTATGTTTGGAAGTTTCCGCTTTTTTTCAAAGCAAAAAAAATGAAAAAATGAAGGTGTTTGTAAAACATTCTCTCCTTTGTGAATTTTCCTTCGCCCATTTCCCCTCTCTGTTTTTATTTTCTTAAGTTTTTCTTAAAATCCTAGACTCGAAAATATTTTTGTAGATTTTAAATCCCAGTTCCCAAATCTTAATTCCCAAATCCAATTATTTATATAAACGATCCTTCCTCCCTCTTCCCTCTCCCCTCCCTCCCCTCTCCCCTCCCTCCCTCTCCCCTCCCTTTCTCCACCTCCCTTCGCCCCCCCTCCCCGTTTTTTTTCAAAACTATATATGCACTTTCATTAATTTCACTCTTTCCCTTTTT
Organism: Zygnema cylindricum; assembly: GCA_037447655.1. Classification (NCBI taxonomy): domain Eukaryota; kingdom Viridiplantae; phylum Streptophyta; class Zygnematophyceae; order Zygnematales; family Zygnemataceae; genus Zygnema; species Zygnema cylindricum. The sequence continues at coordinate 1,756 of JBBHKE010000425.1, read as the reverse complement.
TCCTTTTTACCTTTTATGCCTTTATTTGACCTTTTAACGTCTGAACCTTTTTCTTTTTTACCTTAAAACATTTTTCTATTTTAACCTTCACACTTTTTTCCTATTTTAACCTTTACACTCTTTTTTTTTTTTTACCTTAACATGTTATTCTTTTCTATCTTTTCAACCTTTTTTTTTTATCTTTCACCTTTTTCTTTTATACCTTTACAACTGGGCTTCCAGGTGTCTCTTCCAGCAGTCGCCAGCTGTCAGGAAATTTTGACCACACTAAGTCCCAAATTTCCGCCACCTGGCAACCTCGCACGTTATCAAAAAATACCACGTCATCTCAGGAGCTCCATCGGGATTTTGGTTTCCGGGCACCGAAACGGAAATTTTCTGAAGAAAAAGACGAAGACAAAGATGAAAAAACAGACGAAGAAACAGGTAACGACGATGATTTCCAGCTGTTGACCAATCCGGAGACGACAGCTGGCACCAAGGAGGAGGAGACAAAAATTTCGTCGGCAGGTGGCGGTTTTACAGTAAGACGAAAAAGATCCCGAAAAGAATCTGGGGGGGGGGGCAATCAGAAAGCAGATGATGAGAATTGGAGACCAGATCTTATTGCTGATGTGGCAACCTTATCCGAACGCCACGTGTCACTCTCTCCTCTGTCAAATTCTTCCCTCACTCTTTCAAATCCCCTCCTTCCTCCTCCAACTTCCTCCCTTCCTCCTCCAGATCCTGAGCGTCACTCTCTCTTTGTCGAAAAACTTGCGATTCAATTGGATGAGGAGGAACGAAATAGTGACAACTGGCAGTCGGGAAAATCGGCACCTGGCGCCCCATCGACCAATCAGGGGACGGAAAAATATACCCCTTTAGAACAGCAAGTGGTGGAATTAAAAAAAAAACATCCCGACGTTCTTCTTATGGTTGAAGTCGGTTATAAATATCGATTTTTCGGAAACGACGCAGAAATTGCCGCCCGAGTTTTGGGCATTTACGCCCATTTTGATCACAGCTTTCTTACGGCGAGTGTACCGACTTTTCGTCTTCATGTGCATGTGAGACGGTTGGTGGAGGAAGGATATAAAGTGGGGGTAGTGAGACAAACAGAAACGGCGGCAATTAAGGCACATGGAAACAATAGATCGGGTCCGTTTACGCGCCACCTGTCAGCTTTGTATACGAGGGCGACTTTAGAGGCCGCGGAAGATTTGGGGGGAGGAGTAGGAGTAGGAGGAGGTGGAGTGGGAGGAGGGAGCGACAGTAAAGGACAAGGGAGATTAAGCAGTTATCTCATGTGTATTGTAGAGGAAAATGGGGTGCAAATGGCGTTGAAAAATGTGGGAAAGAGGGAGAAAAAAGGAGGGAAAGAGGACAAGAGGGCAAATGGGGCAAAGGGAGGGGAAGGGGAAGAGGGAAAAGTTGGTGGTGGGGATTGTGATAGTGAGTTAAATTGGGGAAAGGAGGAGAATTTGCACTATGATTCAGTTTTTGGGGTTGTGGCGATAGAAACCGCTACTGGAGACGTTATATATGGGCATTTTAGAGATTCGGTCATGAGAACAGAATTAGAGTCGCGATTCTTGACGGTTTCTCCGGCAGAGCTTCTGGTTGTGACACCTGTCTCGTCACATACAGAAAAGGTGAAATGTTTTTTTACTTTTTCCTCTCTCTCTCTCTCACACTCTCTCTCTCTCTCTCTCTCTCTCACTCTCTCTCTCTCACTCTCTCTCTCTCTCTCTCTCTCTCTCTCTCTCTCTCTCTC
>JBBHKE010000423.1:151439-246026 GCA_037447655.1 Zygnema cylindricum | reverse complement strand
CAAAATATTGCAGAAATGGCCCAAATATCTCAGCATTTGCACGGATACCTCGATCAACGGTGTTCCATGTAATCCGTTACCGAGCTACAACTTTGACCCATCGAACAGCTCTCTCCCTGCACCGTGGAATAGCTCTTTGGCAGCACCTCCTGAGCTGACTGGAAACTGCAGTGGACTCCCAACAGAGATGGATATCGACGTAATTCTCGTAAACATAAACAAAACATGGACACCCGTTTACCGTAATTGCAATGAAAGCGCCCACGGTCCCGTTCCTTAACAAAATGACGTGGGCGTCGTACAAAAGCAGTGAGCTTAAATTCGATAACGAGGAAGAAGGAAATTTCGGAATTTCTGATAAGACGTCGCCGATTTATTCTGCCAGGTCTAAGTTCATATCTGTTCCTCTTTCGGAGGTCGGAATCAAATCGAGTAACGAGACTCGCTTCTTTTTAAATTTCAACACTCCGTTGTTGGGCTCTCCATTGCCCTACTTTATACCTTTTTGACATTCGACCTCCTGTCCTGTCACTATAAATAGATTTGTATAATAGCACAAACCTGTGGCTGTCGGTGATTAAAATTAGCCTTTTTCGTCATGCATTAGTTAGTTTTCCTCAAACAGAATAGAGCGGAAAATTGCAGGTTGTAAAACAGTAAATTGTTCAAATAGTCGATCAACCAGTGCCGAAATTCCTTGACACATTATGTCCTCTTGGTTCTTAGAAGTTAGTTTAGAGATTGTAGTTTGGGGATATATAACAGTTACAAATCACCTTTGATCCACAGTAATTTGTTCCACAGTTGTGTCGCAAACCAATCTCACAGTCAGGAATCTCTTTGGAGAGGAGCTTCACGGACTTCTCTTTTTGTAGCTAGTTTAGGAGATCTGTAACATTTAAAAATCACTTCAATCTATGGTATTTTGTTCCACTGTATTGTCTGAAACCTGTCTCTTAGTCAGAAAGGGCAAAGCATTGTAGCAAATGTAATCAGATTTTTGATATGGTAGGACATCACAGAGATATTTTTACGCTATTTATGCTAATGGAATAAATTGACCAGCTCAAGGTCATAATTTCATTGCTTCATTAATCAATGTTTCCCTCGAAACCATGAGTTGTAGACAACTGGATAAAACAAATAACAGAATTAAAGGTCATCATGCAGTATGCTGGATTTTTGTAGGTTTTAACAACTTTCACATTTCGTAAGACATACATATTGCAAAATGATGAAGTTTAGTGCTAAAAGATATTAGAAAACGAGGGCAACCTTCACTTAAATGAAACTTGGAAAGCTCATTTAATCCACACACTACACGTGTCACACACTTTGCGCATCTTTTGCAATTTACATTGTCTTCACCTAGAAATGTGGATTTTAACATCAATAAGTCACTCTAAAGCTTACATCTCTAACTTCTTAATATACACAATCATTCTGTCTTGGCGTTCTTCGACTGCTCTTTGACTATTGAAGTGCCACCAAATACACTTCACAAAAAATAACAAAACCTTTACTCACGCATTTTATCCTCTCGTATCATGTGAACCATTGCCTCAACCATTATGTTAACCCGAAAAAATCCTCCATAGATAACCGTTTCGGTTGGATATCCTCTTTAAAACACCTTACAAAATGAAAACTATACTAATGAACTTCCCATCTGTCTATCCCATACATGCCTTCAATGCGTCTCCGGCCCCTTGAAAGAAACACCAAGATAGGACAAAATCAGCAATAAAAACGAGAACCAGAGAAATGACAACTGCCGAAGTTGTGGATTCTCCGACTCCTTTTGCGCCTCCGGAAGTCGTGGTTCCCCAGGAGCAGCTCACTCCGGCAATAATGCCTCCAAAAACCGTCGATTTTACCAACATGCTGAAAATATCCCAAGGCTGTTCAAAAATTCACAAATCCCACCCACCCCTGAGTCAGCATCTCCGAAAAATCCAAAAATCCAAATGCTGAGTCAGCATCTTTAAAAAATCTACACATCCAACCGCCGGGTGAGCATCTCTGGATTGTTCTGAAAGTTTTAGAAGGAAAGATGATTGAAAAATCCACATGCTGAGTCAGCATGTCCGCATAGAAGATATGATTATTTCACGTGTTTTTTTTTTTGGTCACCGAAAAAGAGGAAAGAGATGCGAGGGCAGGGTCCCGAACCAAAACGAGGAACTGTGCCTGCAGTAGGGCAAGGGTCCCTATAACAAAACTTGATATCTCCAGTTTTCAATGCAATAAACTACTAGATTACTACTTTCAGTTATCACATCACTACCAATACTAGTAACCAGCATCCATTATAGTATCACTACAAACAACAAGAAAAAATGCAAATGTCGTCGATGGAAGAAAATCAAAACAAAACCATTTTGCGCTCGTCAATCTCATCATCAGTCGAGAGAGACGACAAGTTTTTTTTTTTTTGGGATAAAGGAGGGAAGACTTCGTTTTTTTCAGCTATAAGCTCTTATTTTCACAATTATTAGTGTGGCTGCCAACTGAAAAATGTGACCTATTTCCAACCACCACCAGTCCATTGGCTCGACTCCATTCACACCAATTACAGTGGCTGGCATGAAATTCTTAGCCTGCCCCTAGCCCTAATGCAATACAACAGTGGATCGCTATTAGCTTTAACTTCTCTTTTGTCACTTAAATCAGGGTCTCCCTGTGGACACATTTACGATTTCCAATTGGAGACCGTCAATCTGAAGAGACGAATCTTACCTTTATATCGCAACCGTCGGATCCATAGAGGTTTCATTCGTACTATGCGCACGCATGAAACGCCCAACGAACGGAACAATATTCTAAAGTTTATAAAATGCGTTGACCGACTTTGACTTCAAATCAAAAATAATAATGCAACTTAATCAAAACAAAACGAAACACATTTCGACGTCACTTCAAATATCTCTCGCACTCTCTACACCATGAATCACTAATAGAGTTAATAACGCTAATTCGGCGCCCCCAAATTTTGATTCTAGAACCTAAAATATACTTAATAACTTTTTTTTTTTTTTACGTTAACATAGGTGCTGTTTAATTAGCATTAATTACTCCAATTTCAAATGTTTTTACTTTTTAAATAGTGTAATGTATGAAATGTGTCAGTCCGTACTCAAATTGCTAATTATTTCGTACGTACAGAATAAGTGTCATATAAAGGCGTCGACATTGGAAATTGAGTGCATCGCCACGGAAAAGCGCACTCAGATTTGATTCCCAGTCATAAAGACGAGGGAAAATCGGGAGAACCTGTTCTCACATGTTCAAGCGTCGAATATGTGAACACAGACTATCGCGGCTACAATATGGGAATGTGTATCCAAATTAGCTTTAGGTGTATAAATTAGCGTTAATTTTTGTTGGCGTTAAGCCCTTGTACCCAAAATAGAGTTAATAACACTAATTGTTTCTTTACAATAATTATTTTTTAACTCCAATAGCTATTCACGGTGTACTTTCAACCCTTTTGTTGAAATTTCCGTACTTTGTATCCGTACACGAAAAGTATACAAATTTAAAAAAAAGTTCAAAAACTAAAAAAATAACGCATATTCGTAAAAAAGTCAAAATCCGTACGAATGAAACCTCTATGGTCCATAATCCCACAAGTGTGCACGGAGAAAAGATGATTTAAGTGGCGAAGAAAACATCAACGCCAACAACCATAAATAGTGTAGCTTATCCTCACACATAACCTTAACCCTAACCCTAAACTTAAACCTAAACCTAAAGGTCACCTGCAATGCTCTGGCTCCTGAATCAAGATAACTCAACCTTAACTCTCTATCCCTCCCTCCGCATCTCCCCTCTCTCTCCCCAATTCCCCCCCCTCCTCTCTCTAAGCCTTAACCCTCAACCCGAGACCCTAAAACTGACCAGCAATGCCATGGCCATGTAATCGAAGATGATATTGGACCTGACGTCATACACTGGCTACACCTCTGCGCCTAACTCAACCTTACCACACTCTCTCTCCCTCCCTCCCTCCCTCTCTCTCCCTCCCTCTCTCCTTCCCTCTCCCTCTCTCTTCCTCCCTCTTCCTCCCTCTCTCCCTCCCTCTCCCTCCCTCCCTCCTTAACCCTGAACCCTAACCCTAAAACTGACCTGCAAAGCCCGGGCGGCCGAATCGAGGATGATGTTGGAGCTGACGTCATAAACTGCCTCCGCCAATAGGACGCTGGCTCCCAGACCGACGGTGAAACAGAGGAGAGTGAGGACAGGGAGAGCGAGACAGCACGCGACGACACGTGGCGTCACCAGGTAGTCCACGGGATCCGTCCGTAAAACCCGGAGAGTGTCGGTTTGCTCCGAAACCTGGGGAGAGAGAGAGAGACAGGGAGGGGGACATGGGGAGGGGGGAAGAGAGGGAAGGTCAAAACAAAATCTAAACAAAATTCATTCCAAGACCAGTTCCGAACCTAAAAAACCGTACCTGCGTAGTTCCTAACTCCGGCCCAAACGAACTCCCCTCTCTCCCTCCCATAATTACTGCCGTGACAACCGGTCACAGCTCCTGGTCCATAACCAGAAAGGGAAGGAACTCTTCCCACCGACCTCGTCAACTCTACGAAAAACCCTAAAAAAAACCCAAACCCTTCCCAAAAACCGTACCAAACCCTAACTAAAACCTAACCAAACCTCCCCCATTTCCGTACTTGCAAGGTCCCTCAACTCCTCCGCAAACAAACTCCCCTCTCTCCCCGCCATAATAACCGCCGTGACAACCGGTCACACCTCCTTAGCCATAATCACAGCCAGAACTTCCCCCCTCTCCAACCAACTCAACCCTAAAAAAACCCTAAAACACCATAAATAACTCTAAAAAACCCTAAAAAACCCTAAAAAACCCCTAAAAACCCTAAAAACCCTAAAAAACCCTAAAAAACCCCTAAAAACCCAAAAAACCCAAAAACCCCAAAAATCCCCAAAAAAACCCAAAAAACCCCAAAAATCCCCAAAAAACCCCAAAAAACCCCGAAACCCCCAAAAAACTCCAAATCCTCCCTCCCTCCCCCCCCCCTCCCCCCACCTTGCAGCGGCCTGGCTACGGCGTCCATTGCCCCCGCTAGCGCCACCAGCGGCGTGAGCACTCGCACGGCGTCCAGCGCGTGGTGCTCCACGGCGAAAGCCTGCGCCCAGGGGCCCCGGGCGAGGGACAGGCAGGCGCCGCCCAGCCCGCACAGCACCAGGGAGAGGCCCAGGCCGGACTCCATGGAGAACCGGGCGAGGGAGGGGCGGAGGAGGGAGAGCTCGAGGGACACGCGGGCGCTGGGGGGGGAGGGAGGGAGATTTTGAGGGAGGGGTTGGGTTTTAGAGTGGGGGTTCTGGAGGAATGGGGTTTTTTGAAAGGTTGGTTTGGGGGAGAAATTGATTTTATTTTTTGGGGGAGGGGTGGGGGGATTGGGGAAGGGGGGGAGAGGAGGGAAGGGAGAGAACTTACCACACTGCTGCTTTGAATCCTTCGGCGGGCATAAAGAAGAAACTCGCCGTATAGACACTGTTTTTTTTTAAAAAGGGGGAGGGATAGGAGGGAGAAATGTTAAAAAAAGTCGACAAACGGAAATTCTTAGCGAATCAGAGTGCTTCGAACAACATTTTCTTGTAACTGTTACTTGTAGTTTTTTTTCCCTTTTTTGTTTCTCTCTTATTATTTTTTCACGTTCAATCCTCCAAACTGATGAAAGGAGCTAAAAAAAAAAAAAAACATGAAAAGATCCTTTCGGAATCAAAGACCTCAACAAATCAAATTATAAAACAAAAGAAGACAAATTTTAGGACAATAAAAGCAAAATAAACGAAAAGATAAAACAAAAGACGATAAAATTCTGAAACGGTAATAACAGCGATAACAAGCAAATAAACAACGACAACAACAATAACAATGAAAAAAATAACAGATGAATAAATAACAGCAAAACAAATTAATAGTAAATAAACTTACGAAACCGCGAGCATGACGATTTCGTTATCCGGAAAGGGCATCATTCCCGCAAAAATAATCGTGATTTCCCACGCCCACGTGTCGGCTCTGGGATGTGACAAATGTCACACAATTTCATTCAAACAAAATGATCAAAACGCAAAAAAAGACAATCGGATAAAAAATAAACACTATATGAACGATCGAAACGAAAAAAGAAAATAAGAAGGGGAGAGAACGCATTCAAGAAAATTCTGGAAGATGAAAAACAAACAAACAAAAAAAAAAAACCGGCAAAACCGAGGCGCCTAGAAAAGTTCTTATTTTTTAAGTAAGTCCTTTGAAAGAAAGATTTGAAATACTAATTCGATTGAATCCCAAGTTTCTTTGTTTTAACGAAGAAGCAACAACAAAAAAAAAACAGAGGGAAATGAAAGTATTCAGAATACAAACATAAACAAAATTCCACAGCGCAATCAAATACAATCGATAGGTGACTTTGTTTTGTGGGAAAAGAAATATTAAAGTGAAATCCAGATCCCCTTCGTGCCAGTAATCATACCGTTAATTATTATTATCGTTACTTTTATTTCACAAACAAACTAAGCCATACTGTTATTTTTTTTTTCGAAGGAGTTTCACTTACATCGTTTCGAAAAGAGAGGGCATACCCGAATCCAGAAAAGCCCACAAAGAAGTAAAAAATGTTTCGTCGATCGAAACTAGAACAATGGGCAGCAAATACTTAGAAATCACGCAAAGAAGTAAAAATAAATGGAAGGCGTAGGCCAAACTGAGGCTCACAGCAACGCCAATGAAACGAAATGTAAACCTGCTCGACAAGAAAACCAAACAAATATAAACGAGTAAATTGTAAACGATATCTAGAAATAAAACGCTTTTTAAACAAGGAGGGCCGAAGGAGTGAAAGAGCATAGGGACATAATTGGTTTTGTTCTCATACTGGGCAGAAAAGAGGCACTCGTTTTTTCTTTTCTTTTTATATGCGTCGAAAAATTCAGTATCAACATTTCTCAGATTTTGAACAAGTCACATGACAGATTCCAAACAAATCGCTCGGGACTCGCCTAAAAAAAGGGCGACCTTTACACCTTAAAATAAATTAACAAATAAATAAAAATAGAAAAAGTGGCGAATTTGTGTTTAAATTGACGAGAACACCGTTACCATAATCGGTGTGGACCAACGATGGATCAAAATTTCCTCCAAAAATATAAGAAATAGAGAAACAATGATTAATAACAACAAGAGTTTCCGTTACAGAGGCTTTCAGAGCCTTTTCAAACATTATGGCTGATGAAATCGAAAACTCTGCACACAAAATAGTGTATTCCCACATATATATCCAGAGATTACTGTTTTGTTTCACCGACAGTAAAACTGTGTAGTCCACACTAATTATAGTAGTACAATCCACAATGATTATTGTGAATGAATGGTATCTTGATGGAGGAACCAGAAAAATCACCACCCCTTCATGTGATCCACACAATGTGGGAACTCAATTATATCAAAAGAATGCATATGATGTATATTTACATATTTTTTGAAGATTCAATTAAACCCGTTTCACATAAAACATCCGATAGTGTGACAACTAACCCGCGAAAATTGTGTATCTGACAAAAAGTGCGGATAAGCAATGATAAGACATACTCTAGCACCACACCCTATGAACTTTAAATAAACAGGATACAATCGAGTTCAACTTTTTAAAATTGTTTTGTGACAATAGTTCAAAAATTTGGAAAACACACAACGGCTTGTCCTATGTCGACGAGATACTGCCCGCCAATAGAAAGCTTTGAACCCGTATCCTTCAGAAAAAATACGACGCACAGTTCCAATTTCTTAAATACTATTCCACAAAATTTCAATATTCAGATCGCAAAAGAATAAATATCGAACCGGCTTCGAGTTCAAGAGGGTGGCAGTTACAGCAATTTTCAGCAGCGAAAGGTGTAAAATCCGCACCAATTAAGATCAATTATTTAAGAGGAGTTGGGCGGGAGTTTTTACCTATCGCGCAAAATAAGGTTGCAAGGAATGAGGAAAACGAGTGTCGCGATGGAACAGATGGCGGCTTGGCGAGCCATTCCGTGAACCTGAACGGAAAGAAAAACAAAATGGAGACACTTCACGCAAAATCGGATCAGCAGCGAGTGGAATATAATGGGATTTAAATTTTACAAGATCGAGAATCGACTGGCGAAATGACGAACATCAGACATCGAACATTAAATGTCGAAGATGTAGACAAACATCCACCCAGTACAATTTTCCAACTTCAGGACAACCATCCAAACCAAATTATACGGCCGAGAAACTTTGAAAGCCAGACATAACGCAATCGTTTGAATCTCACACCTGCATTAATTTGGAAATCGGAATCGTAAGGGCATTGAGATAAAGTGCTGGAAGAAACCATTTCGCGAAAACTCCGGCGAAAAAAGAAGCGCTTGCACTTTGCCCGACGTAAGAAAGTATCAATTGTAAATTGAGCCAAACAAAAGTACTCGGTATAGAGGCCAATATACCCACCAAAAATGCTTGTTTCATAAGCAAAGCCCACATTTCAGTTTTGTCCGATTCAATGTCTTTTGTTAGCAGATGCTCGAGAGGTTTCATTAAACCTCGCTGCAAAACATATGAGGACGCTTTTATCATGATGAAAAAAAAATAAAGCGAAAGTGAAGTGTAGTACTGAAATTGGCATGTATTAGACAATTGATTATGATGTATCCAACAGGACATATGAGGATGAAAACAAGATGTGCCTTTTTGAAAGTAAAAAAAAAGAGAAAAACGCTTCCAACATTTGAAAATTTTGTCAGAGGCTCCATCAGTTGTTTTTCATCCAGAACCCAAAGCCGAAAACCGAAAACCGAAAAATCACAACGATAACTGAAAAAGAAATCGTAACTGAAACTGATATCAGAATTAAAACACAAAAATGAGGCTGCATTTGGAACTGAAACAAAAATTAAACGAAAGGTCGATCCCTGGAATGGGGAGGTGGAACTGGACCTGGAACTGAATATGAAAGGCCGTAACTGCACAGCAACTGAAATTGCAACAGTTCCGTGTGAATTCCCACAGTTTTCATTTTTCCATTCTCTCTCACCTGAATCGAGAATCCCGTTATTGTGGCCACACACACTGCCAGGCTGGCGCCTGCGAGTTGACCCAATCCCAGATGGCCAGCGAATGCAAATGTGACAAGAATCCAGGCTGGCTGTGACAGCAAACAAAAACACGAAAAAAAGATAAAGAGAATATCAAAACAGACATTGTAAAATAGATGCCTTCGGTTTGTTGTTCAAGCTTCTGTAGTTTTGTGTTCAATTTCCATGTTCCATTTCTGTGTGTCTACTTCTATTTTGTGTTTCTGACTTTGACGTCTCTGTTAACTTCAACATTCTGTCTCCGTGTGCTGTTTTCCGTGTTCGATGTTCTACGTTACAAGTTTCAGGTTTTCTGTTTCCAGCTTGCTATTTCGAGCTATCTTCTGTTTCATGTTCATTTGTAATGTTCAGAGAACTGAATTGTTAGAGAATTTTAAGTTATTTTACTTGACCGAGGATTTCGAAGAATCCAGTTTCGTGAAAAATCTGAATTCACAGCTTCTCTGCTTAGGCTTTTTACTTTGTTTAATGTTCGTTTAAGTTAAACGAAATGGAAACGAAACAAAGAACAACCCAATATTTTCGTTTTTCAAAATTTATAATCAATTGCTGATGACTTGCGATTTAATTTCTTTTAAAATTAGATAATGTTACAACTAAGGAAATACGTTCAAAAGTTTGGTTTTTTAGTCTGTGTCTGATGTTCAAAGTCCTTTTTGCTTTTTCTTTTTTAAATTTCATGCCCTTCACTCGGTTTTTTGTTTTCAAACTTTCAATGCCACTTATAACATTTTCAATTTTCCAGATTTTTTGATGTTTTCTCGCCATCTGAAAATTCTTATTCCAAATTTTGAACTTCATGTTTTTTTTTGTCTTATTCTTCAGTGCTATTTTAAAGTCTGCCTTGTTTTGTTCTATAGTTCATGTATTATAGGACTTGTTTTTATTGTCTTTTTTTGTCGTTTTCTTTGTATTCGTGAAAGGAAAACACGCCATTTCAAATTTTTGTATCGTTTCATTTCAAACAAAATTTTGGGAACGGTAAAAGTAACACTCATTATAAAAACGGTTGTTTGAGAATGGTAAAAATAACACTAAACAATAAGAAACGGTTTTAACAATAAAGAAGGGAGCATTAATTTTGGTTCATGACAATAACAAAACCAGGAATAAAACAAAATGGACTCCATGGAAATGATCTATTAGGATTAGAAACAGTCTCAAAAAAAAAAAAAACATAAAAAAACCAGTTTTAACGAACTTTTCCAGAATAAAACACACCACACTCAGAAGACAGTCCTGAGCTCTCCAAAAAAAAAAAAAAAATGGAAATTTTCCCATTACCAAAAAAACACAAAAATCAACCTCCAACTAAAAAAAAAAAAACTACACTAAAAAAACACAAAAAAATTCACCTCAAAAAATCTTAAACCTTTATTTTTACCGAAACCTCTCTCCGTCACACTATCCACAAATTTAAAAACCCCACAAATTTCTTTTTTTCATTTTTGTTTTTTTTGTTTTTTTGTTTTTTTGTTTTTTTTTTTTTTTTTTTTTTTTTTTTAATTCTTCCTCTAATTTACATACCTGAAGCCCCATACACGCCACGTGTGCACTCCCAATTGCCCACAAATTCATGGCCTCCCCTTCGACAGTTGGCACATGCTGTTGTCCTTTTCCTCCCATTCCGTCTCCGAAACTGTAAGATTCTATCACCGGTACGGACAGTGTGACACGTGTCACATTATGGATCACAGGAATCCCGCCATGGTCTGTGACCTGCCCTGCCCTTTCAACTTCCCCCTCCGATTTCCTCTTCTCCTGTTCTCCCATTTTGAGTCGAAAAGGACAAAAAAAAAACAAAAAAAGACCCAAAAAAAAAGGGTTCCCCTTTCGACGCAGCTCGTTCAGCGACTTTTACTCTTCCCGGATATAGTGGAGCCTCGGGTTTTTCTTTTATCGACACGTGTCTTGGTCCTAAAAAGGAGGAGAGAGCCAAACCATCTCTTCGTTCATCTGCGACTTAGAGCTTCAACAAAGAGAGAGGTACACTACAGTAAAGTACAGTACAGTACAGTAAAGTAAAGTACAGTACAGTACAGTAAAGTAAAGTACAGTACAGTAAAGTACAGTACAGTAAAGTACAGTACAGTATAGTACAGCTTGGTTCGTACAATGCGACTTGTTTGTCGGATCTAATAAAGTTCATACTTGCATAGGCCGGAAAATCGTGAAATGTCGGTGACGGTACTAGGTTTGTGAGGTCTGTGATTGGATGCGTGAATGATTTTGTGCCACGTGGCAGCGTTTTAGTCGGGCTAAATGTCTGATTGCGGAAAAGTATGGCAAGCAGTGGTTGGGCCAATGATATTTAAGGAGCTGCGAGATTGGCCGTGGAAACGCGCGCGCGACTTCTGGTTTATAAATTCGCATTTTATTTCCGAGTTTCGCATTTTATTTCCGAGTTTCGCATCTTATTTCCGAGTTAATGGTGAACTGGTACGCAAAAGAATATGGGTTATGAAGTAACAGAAGGTACACTGACATTGTACAATTTTTGGAATTTGAATGAGATCAAGCAGCTCCGTGGCCCGAGTCGAGCAACTTCGGCTCTTAGGGTATCTCCCCATGTACTTGTAACTTAGTGAACTTACTTTGTATTTTAGCGTGGATCCGCCGGACCCGGTTTTCAAGTGTCCCTATGTGTAAGGGTGCGTCCCCATGTAATCGGTACTTTGATAAAATATTTTGGACTGTAGTGAATATTCTCCGTACTACTTTGAAGAGCGTCCCTATGTGCGAAAATGAAATCGGAACTTTGAAATGTGACGGTTGTAGACGTAGGTACAACCTGTGACGATTGAAGCCGACTACGAAACTTCCGACGATTATTGACGCCAACAAAAACAGCGACAGACGTCTAGATTTTTGTGAAATTGTAGATGTTTAGGGTTTCGTGACATTGTGACGTCATGCTCACTTGTGACAACGTCGACGTCACTGATTCAATAACTTTCCGCCATGGTTTCCCGATTTCGTTTTTTCTACTTTTCTCACTCGATTTGCCATTAAAAAAAAACCTAAAAATTTTCAAAAATAATATTTTTAAAATATCTTCCATTTTACACCAATATTATCGTGTCTCATTTTAAATAGTGTGAGATATAAGCGATAGTGTGAGAGGGAGAGGGGAGAGGCGACAACGGCACAAAATTTTGCAAAGGACCCCATGAATGAAAGTGGAAGTCCGAGACCCTTGTAATTTTTTTTCCGTACATGCGCGTGACGTGCACGGAGGAAAATAGAGAGGACTCTCCTTCATCCTAAAATTTTCTCACTCTTCTACCGCGTGCGTGGGTCATTTTTTATTCGCTGTTTGGGTGGTACTTTAACTAAAATCACCCCCTCGAGGTGATTTTGGGTGAATTTTTTTTGGGCTGGATTGTCTTGCCTGGGGGTCAAAAGGGGAAAACGCCAAAATGCGTTCACATGACGACAAACACGTCGTACATCCAAAGTATGAATTGACGTTCACTCTACTTTGGTAAAAATAATTTTCCCGTACGACTAAAGTTTTTTTCAAAGTTCCCTGAATTTTAGGGCAAACTAAAAAGACTGAGAAAAGTAGATACTTTAATACATGGGGACGTACCCTAAAAATGTAATCGTAACTTACGTCTGCGACGATTGTATACGTCGACAATACCTATGACGGTTGTCAACATCTACAGTATGTGATGTCGCACGTTATTTTTTGGAACTGCTTGTGACGTCGTATGTCTTACCGTGACATTGCAGACGTACCGCTTTCTTGCCTGACATTGTAGATGTAGCCTTCCAACCTGTGCCGTTTCACGGTTGAAGAAGATGCATTTTGCCTTTGCGTCGCCTGTCCGCTCGACGTGAAATGGCATCGGAATTTCGAGACTCCTGCAAAAATAAAATCTGTACTGGACAAAAACAGACAAAACCAAACAAATTGTGTACTTCTCTTCGTCGTATTGAACCCAAACGGACAAAACCAAACAAATTGTGTAATTCTCTTCGTCGTATTGAACCCAAACGGACAAAACATAGCAAATTCTGTACGTTTCTTTGTCCTTAGAAATCGTATGAAAATTTTCGAAAATTACGGCACGCGCGAATATATGTTCCTATTTGTTTATCGAAAATACCTAGTTTTAAAACACATCGCCGATGTGTTAGATGACGTTTTTTGTCGTCGCCATGGGTCGAAAAACACAAGACGACAAATTTTCGTACATCCTAAGTTCAAAGATGACGCAAATTGTGCTCTACAAATTTGAGATTTTTTCGTACGATTACAACTTAGGCAGTACGACGCTAAATTTTACAAGAAAACGACAGAAAAAAACCCTTACTTGTGCACATGGGGACATACCCTTAAAAGTTAAAACACTTCAAACTTCGGGTAATTAATAAGGGCTCTCATCCACCAAGCATTGTCATTAATCGTACGGACAAGATCACTTGTAATATATTGATCACTTAGAGCATTGTTCCATTAGGCGGTCTCAATAAACATCAAAAATTTGTTTACTGAAGCCATCGTTCCATTGTGTCGGGTCAGTAACCGACATTTTATTTGTGTGGCACACTTTGATTGGTCCACGTAATAGATGAAATTGATTCTGGTAATCTTCAAATAATCTTTGACAGCAAATTGTGACCACATATTTGTACCAAATTGTGACCACATATTTGTCCCAGATAAGGTAAAAAGTGACTCGTAAAACGTATTGAATAAAATCTGAACGGGTGGACGAAACGTAAGATTTGTAAAAACGTACGAATGTGTAAAAATGGATAGTGGATGGAAACAGAAGCGTGAAACAATATCCTCGATCAAAGATTTTTTTGCGGCTTGCGGTGGCCTCGCATCCTCCTGGCGGAAGGCACATGTCATATGCGACGTGTACCCACCTAGTCGCTTCACTTTCCACGAGGCACGATGCTATTTGTTCAGGCTCTTAGAATTGACCATCTTCGGGTCACTTGTTGCGAACTGACAGTGTTAGACGATGGCATATCCGATTATGCATTAGACGGTCCACGTTTACGCCCATAAATCGTGGAGAATCAAATCCCTCATTCAGAAGGCTTGTTTTTCAGACATTTTTTTTTTTTTTTGTACGGCATTGTAAGAAATAGTACGACTTTTAGCAAACAACAACATTTTTTCCCTAACGAAACCTTATTCTTAGGGTGTAGTTACATCAGACGAAAAGTGAGGTATAGTACATAATTTTGTAATTGACCATACCATGTCGTATTATATTTTTTTTAGTTTTTTTAAAACAACATTATAGAAGATACGATTTTGATTCTTCAAGGGTCCGGAAGAAAACATTGACCGTCCGATTATACTTTGGTCTTCATCCGCGAAGCAATCTCTCTGTCCACCATTGTAATGGTGACTCATACCATAAAATCGCTACACCTTGGACAATACACACGTGCGCCGATGAACTACTATTTAAATTTTATCACGTCGCCAAAGTCACGTGTCTTCGAGCAAGGTGACGGTAAAATCTTTGCCGAAATCAAGTACAGTTTTTGCCTTCATGCAAATACAGTTTTTGCCTCCATTCCAAAAGTACGGTTTATCCCTTCCTACCACCTTCATGGTTTCTCGCGCTATTTTTTGTCATTTTTGTTTTGAAATTAAATATTACACGTACATAAAACGAAAGTACGGATAATTAAACGAAATTGGTAGGTTTCGAAATCTTTGACGATTTTAAAGATTGGATCCTCCACTTACTTGGAACCTCTCAAAGCGAAACACAAATATAAAAACTTATTTACAAACGTTACGCGATGTAACCGAGGCCTCTGTATTACAAAAATATTGATATTTTTTATTTAGATGTCCGTACAATTATAGAGGCCTCCTAATGTAACCTCGCATTTATCCATGAAGTCGTGCCTACAAGTTAACAAATAGATAAATTGAGTGATCCGAACTTATTGTGACATACCCAAGATTAGTCATAAATTTGTCCAACTTCTTGTTCCATTGCCGCGACGCTTGTTTCAGTTTGTTGTTTCAGTCTGTACGGTATAGAGATTTTATTAACTTGTAAACTTTACTTTCTTCCCCTACTTCCACAAATCTCTTTGGTTGTCGCATGAAGGTTTCTTCTTCTAGTTCTCCATGGAGGAAGGTCGTTTTGATGTCCATATAGTATATCTATATGTCTTCAGCTGCCGCTAAACTGAGCAGAATCCTAACAGAGGGAAATCTAACAACTTGAGCAAAAGTCTCATCTTAGTCAATCCTTTCCTTTTGTGTATATCCTTTTGCAACTAATATGGCCTTGTATCTCTCTATTGTGTTCTCAGGATTAAGTTTGAGTTTGAAGACCCACTTACATTCGATCGACGTTCTGTTCGGTGGGCAGTCCACTAGTTCCCAGGTGTTTCCCTCCATGATTGAGGCTAATTCCTCATAATTTGTCGTGACCCATCTGCTGCTCCCACGACTGTTTACTGTTTCACTGTATGTTTGGGGCTCGTTCGGGTGTGACACCTTTGTTACTTTGTTGTTTGCTAGTCTTTCTTGAATCCTTTTACTAATTCTTCTTCCTCCGTCAAAATTTGTTGTCGGTATTGAGGGCCATCTTCAATTCTTCTTCGCAACTTTTTTCTGTCCATGATTCATGAAAACTATTTGTGTCTCTTTATCTCCCTTGTTTTCTGACCGTGGTAGAAGTTTTTCTTCCAATAGGGGTTCATTTTCTTTCAGCATGTCATCTAAACTTGCATTTTTTTTTTACTAGAACTACCATCAACAATTTTTGTTTTGTTGAAAAGAGGTAATTAATAGTTCACTTCTTTATGTTAGTTAGACTCTAGAAAGAGAGAGAAAGAGAGGATCAAAGACAAAACTTGCATTTTCTTTTTAACTAACACTGCCATCGGTAATTTCTATTTTGTTGAAAAGATGTCATTAATAGTTCACTTCTCTATTTTAGTTCAACTCTAGAAAGAGAGAGAGAGAGAGAGAGAGAGAGAGAGAGAGAGAGAGAGAGAGAGAAAGGATCAGAGACAAACCATGGCTGCCTCTTTATTCAGAAGATGGTAGACAGACGTAGATGGCATTTTATCAAAATATTGGACACGCCTAGATTTGGTCATATGTCCTGTGAAGTCCAAAGTAGCCTGTCGCACTATCTATTAAGTCCTTGATAGATCGTTGGACATATGGGGTTTGATAAGTTAATATACAATTACTCGGCGACGAATTCATTCAATGAAACAATTTAACGAAAAGGCACATATGAACTGACGGCACGAACAGACGCGAATCGAACCGTGTAAATTTACTTCCTCAGGCGGACGTCGTCGTAGCCGCCAACAGAGAATGAAATTTTAGCGGATTTTAGAGATAGAGTCACGCGATGACACATGGCGGCACTATATTGGACACCGAAAAATATTGGAGGAGGAACCATGGCTCTTGATTTGACAAGCGTCACCTGCAAGGCCTTATCGTACAATGGTCGTAAAAGACGTACATCGGCCAGTGTACCTTCTAGTTTTGTATATTCTTTTTATTGGTCTAGGGCTTTGTAGTAGGTAGCTGAGAGTAGGCACACTAAGACTTGTTGTAATTTATAAATCTTTATTTCAGTAAATAGGGGTAAAAATAACTTAGAATATTTTCTAAGTAGTCTACTGTAATACCTACCTTAATTAGCGTTACAAGAGCAAAAAGTACAGTAGAGTGTATTGTAATTTTACACGGACACTTGTCAGAAAAAAAACGTATGCAGGTTTTTCGGAGTAGCGCCGACAGTCAGCCACACGCGTCACGCACTTGACGATTTGATTCACAAGATCGGAGGAACGGGATTTGAACCAGGTATTCTAAAAATATATGGTACAGTTCGACAGTGCCATCATCGATTGAATTTGTTCCAAAGGATGCGATTCACCTAGGACTACAAGCATGATTCACGAGGGACCACAAGCGTGATTCACGTGGGACCACAAGTGACCAAGCACTCAGGTGCTTCGTACTACACGACCACATTCGGCTGGACTTTAGCGACTACCGCTCACTAAGCATTTGGAACGTTTTTGTGTAAGGTTGGAACGTTTTGTGTACGGTTTAATATCTGGAAATATCTGAATAACATTGTTTTGTAGTTTAGTGTAATAAAAAATAGTATTCGATTAATCAGGTTTTTAGAAAATAATAATTAAGGTTTTGAGGTACCATGACGTACAAGTAGGATGCTTTGTCGTTAGTCAAGATAATAATCGTAATAGCGGTTACCTAAATTAGTGTAGATCAGTAGATACACACTGTGAGTATATAACTTAAGACTTAGCCGATTTTGTAGCATCCAGTTTTAGGAATATGATTTTCTAAGGGAAGTTTTTGGGAGACTTCCAAACATCATATCTTATGGTTTCCTAAGTCATTTGGGCTGCAATTCTGAGAATTGTCAGTTTACTGTATTGTGTATCACTGTGGCAAATTTGAGGCATATTGGCTGAGTCATATTTTGTGTCACTTCAAAGTTGGCTGTTGAGTAGGTACTTTGATATTTTCTGCTATTTTTCATGTCTACGTCCACTACTACTGCTGGTTCTCCTCCGGCATCGGTGGTTGTAGAACAACACGCTATGGGCCTTTCGTCAAGAGTTCCTATCTTCAATGGCCAAAAGTATGCTTACTGGGCGGCGATGGTTGAATCATCGTTTTAAACTGCTGACTTATTGGGGGTCTGGGATGGCTCACTTGATGAAACAGATCCAACTTGGGCGAAAAAGAATTCAATGTCAAAAAAACAATCTAATTCTTTATATTTCAGAAAAGTTGGTCCTGTCTTGACTGAAAATGAAGAAGGCAAGCGAGATTTGGACATCACTGAAATCCACTTATGAGAAAGCCAATGTTCAGAGGAGCTCTTGGTGGCTGGAAAACTTTGGGGATACAATGTTGAAATCTATAGATTTCTATAGTATTTTCTAGGTTTAAATATGTTTTAATAAAAGGAAAAAGGACGGACAGCCTGCCTCCACCTCGCTCTCTAGCTCCCATACTTGTTGTAGTCACTGAAGGTAAGAGAGAGAGGTTGATCCATGGCTGCCTTTAGTTCAACAGACAGCTATTTTTAGCAGGTTACTAAAAATATACTTGACGGACGAGAGATTTGTTCCCGGTACCTACGGTTCGTCAAGTTGACCGGTTGCGGTCAGCTTTATCCTAATAGACTAGGACCAATGCTAAGTGCTAGGGTATGTGATAGATATATATTTAGTTAGGAAGAATTAAATCCATTTAACTAGAACTGTGTACGACGCACATAGATTCAGTTTTATATAGTACGTCGTACGACGCTAATTCAAAACGGATACCGCGCATTTTATTTCGACATCGGAACAAATATCGCGCAAGTATTTATTACGGCTAAGATTGCGTTTCGCATAAAATCCAACGGCGCACATCATCGCCGAAATCCCGGAGTGGTCACTTTGGCGTTTTGTGACGTGGCATAACCTGGAGCCACGTGGAGAGATGACATTCGGTCATAGGAATTCCGAGGAACGTACGGACGAGTGAAAAGCGGACACGCGTCCACTTAATAGCCTTGTCGTACATAGGCCGTACAAAAGGTACATCGGCAGTAGTACTTTTGTGTACGATACAGTAATCTGATTGGTCCGTACTTCAGTAGATAGGAGTTATTAGAGAGAATCAGGACTTAGAAAATTTTGGTAGGTGGTCACCTCTCCCTTTGAGAGTTTGTACAAATTGGCATTTTTACTGCCTCATAACTTATCGCCTGGTTGGCCTTTTTCAGTGATTCTTTTTTCTACGGACTCAGGGGAGTCCAGGCTACACAGGGGTGCAGTCAAATTGTCAGTTTGCCTTCTTGGGCAGTAGTGGTTGTGGCTTGAAGTGGGTTAGTTAAATACTATCTAGAGGCTTCCTGTATTCTGTAGTCCAATGGAGGACACAGAATTGCAGGTTATGGGCCCACCCTCTAGGGTGCCCACCTTCAATGGATCTGGGTTCATCTATTGGGAAGCCATGATGATGGGAGCTTTGTGTGAAAAACGATACTGGGGTATCGTCAGTGGACAAGTGAAACGTCCACCTTCGGGAACTCCACCAGGATTTGGGGGAGTAAGGTTTCCTGCAACAACGGCTGCCTCGGCGGAAGAGGCAGATGATGGGGACAGCAGTGTGTCCGAAAAGGGGAAAGGGAAGGAGACACCCCTCACTCCTATTGCCACAGTATCGGGAGCGGCAATCGTGAAGACCGTGGAGAACGATACTCAAATGTGGGAGGATGTAAACATGGCTGCCAAGAACTTCATTCTGAGGCACCTCACTCAAGGTTTGGCCACCCCTCATCTTCACATTTACAAGGCCGAGGAGTTGTGGGTGAGTTTGGTGGAAATTTATAGAGCTGGAACTATTCAGGAGCTCCAGTTGGCTGAGCAAAAGCTACTGAGTTACACTTACAAAGGAGGAAAGATGCTAGATTACTGTAATGATCTTTCTTGTTTGTATACGGAAATGGAAAGTGCCGGGTGGATAGGTACAGTGAAAATGAAAGTTAACACCCTTATCATGAAATTACCAAATGAGTTCGAAAACTTAGTGTACCGAGTACAGGGAATGCCTGATAGTTCATGGAAATGGAACACAGTAGTCAGGATGATACTTGTGCAGGAGAACACAATGGAGATTAGGAGAGGAGGAAAGAGCATTCAAGCTCTAGCAGCAGGAGGGGACCGATGGGGGAAGGACCCGAAGAAACCTTATAGAGGGGAAAGAGATCATTCAGGGGGACAGAGGCCCCCAAAGGGTCTTTGTCATTATTGCAAAAAGCCGGGACACTTTATTGCAGATTGTGTCAAGCTATCAGAGCTGAGGCTCCAAGAGAACCGTGGAGGGGGTTCTTCCGGAGGGAAGAAAAAGGCACTTGTGGTTACAAAAGTGTCAGGAGAAACCGAGGATGAGTCCTCTGAGGAGGATGGGGAGCTTCTTCTTGACGAGAGTTTGGAGGAGAAGGAGATTCCTCGGAGGCAGAAGTGTGCCCTTGGAGCCATCCGGGAGGCTCCACAGGAAGGATGGATCATCGACTCAGGTGCATCCATGCATATGTGTCGTGATAAAGAACTCTTCACTAAGCTAAGAAAGATTCCTACTGTAGAGATAGAGTATGGGGATGGGAGAGTGGTTACTACAGATCTAGTGGGATCAGTAGATCTGAAAGTCTTAGTGGAGGGTAAGACTTCTATACTTACATTCTCAGATGTACTTTACATTCCTCAGCTGAGTAAAAATCTTGTCTCTACGTCTGTGTTAGATGACAAAGAGTTTGATACCTTCACCAGAAAGGGAGTCTTTACAGCTAAGTATGGGGATGAAGTTTACTTCACAGCAGATAAGGGTAGCCAAGGAATGTTTAGGCTTAACTTGAGTAATGAAAAGAAGAATGCTTACTATGTTGGTGTCCCTAAGATGATGATTTGGCATAAGCGGTTAGGGCATGTACATTTTGATAGGTTAAGGGAAATGAAAAAGCTTGGGGTAGTAGATGGCATTCAGTTTGGGGATAATGAAATGATGGATGATTGTAGTGGTTGTGCTCAAGGTAAGGCTCACAGACTTCCCTTTCCCAAAGCCGCCACATATAGAGGTGAGAAAGTGTTAGATTTGGTCCACACAGATATTTGGGGACCTGCAAAAGTACCTTCGGTTGGAGGAAAAAGATTTATGATGACAATAACTGATGATTGGTCTAGATACTCTAGAGTCTACTTTCTGAAAAATAAGTCTGAAGCATCAACTTACTTCAAAGAATATAAAGCTTGGAGTGAGAAGTTGCATGAAACCCCCATTAAGAGGATAAAGAGTGATAATGGGGGGGAATATACCTCTAACGAGTTTGAGGAATATTTGAGAGATGAGGGAGTGCAGCACCAGAAAACTGTACCATATAACCCGGAACAAAATGGGGTAGCTGAGAGGTTGAATCGAACACTAGGAGATAGTGCATGCAGTATGTTGGCAGACAAGAAAATAGGAAAGAGATTTTGGGCAGAAGCAATGAACTGTGCAAACTATATTAAAAATAGAGTCCTTACCTCAGCTGTAAAGGGAGTGACACCTTATGAGAGATGGGTTGGAAGGAAACCAGATATCTCACACCTTAAAGTATTTGGTAGCCAAGTTTACAGTCTTGATACGGATAGGAAAAACTGGAAACTAGATGCTAAGGGAAAACCTGGATACTTTGTGGGATATGATGAGGATGTTAAGGGATATAGAGTCTATGACTTAGCAAAGAAAGATATCATTCTGGTCAAACACTTAGTTGTCATGGATGAAGGGAAGTCATTTGACCCCTTCAAATATACAAAAAGGATAAGGATCAGATTTGAGTCCGAAAATGAGGAGAACTCAGTCGTTCCCGAAAAAGACATGAGTGAAACTGTGATTACAGACTCAGGAGAGATCGAAGATATAGGAGACTCACCGGAAACCTCACATACTCTTATGGACTTCGAGGAGATGGAAGAAGCGGGACAAGAT
Source organism: Zygnema cylindricum (assembly GCA_037447655.1). NCBI lineage: Eukaryota > Viridiplantae > Streptophyta > Zygnematophyceae > Zygnematales > Zygnemataceae > Zygnema > Zygnema cylindricum. Next base: position 224,350 of record JBBHKE010000423.1, on the reverse strand, counting down.
ACGGTTTTTATGGACAGGGGAGCCGATGAGACAGTGAGAAGAAATCCAAGACTTCCATCCATTCCAGCTTCGGAGTTTGAGGGAGGAAGGAGGAGCAGCAAAAGGATACAGGAAAAACAAGCTGCCCATAAGGTAACTACCCTATCTCACCCAGATGAGCCTCAGTCTTACTTAGAGGCAGTGAATAGTCCAGAGAAAGAAAGATGGATTAGGGCCATAAATGATGAGATGGCTTCTATCATGGAAGCAAATACTTGGGAACTAGCGGATTGCCCTCCAGACAGAAAACCTATTGGATGTAAATGGGTATTTAAACTAAAACTGAACCCAGATAATACAATTGAGAGGTATAAGGCTCGATTGGTAGCGAAGGGGTTCACCCAAAAAGAGGGGATTGACTATGAGGAGACCTTTGCTCCAGTTGTTCGGTTCCCATCAGTAAGGATTCTCCTCAGTCTGGCCGCAGCGGAAGACATGGAAATTCACCAGATGGATATTAAGACTGCTTTTCTTAATGGTGAGTTAGAGGAAGAAATTTTTATGAGGCAACCCGAGGGGTTTGTGGAAGAAGGAGAAGAGAGCAAAGTGTGCAGGCTCATAAAGTCCTTATATGGACTGAAACAGGCTCCCCGACAGTGGAATAAGAAACTAGATGAGTTTCTCACCGATCTGGGATACATCCGGATCAGCTCTGATCATTCTATCTATATGTTTGAAGATGAGAATGGTGTCATTTTTATTGCAATTTATGTGGATGATCTGCTTGTGTTAAGTAAGTCTTTAGAGAATATCAATAGGCTAAAGAAAGATCTTAGGGGCAGATTTGATATGAAGGATTTAGGGGAGGCAAAATATATTTTGGGGATCCAAATGGAAAGAGATAGGGGGAAGAAGATTATCAGACTAACTCAGAAAGAAGCAATAGGTAATATGCTTGAGAAATTCCAGATGGAAAATGCTAACAGTTGTACCACTCCCATGGACTTGAAAAAAGGAAGTGATGGGAGTGTAGAAGGAGGAGTGATGATCTTAGACGATTAGATGAGTCTTGAGGAAAGAGAATTCATGAAGTCTATCCCTTATAGACAGGTCGTAGGAAGCTTAATCTATTTTATGAACTGTACCAGGCCGGACATAGCGGCGGCAGTTGGTGTACTCAGTAGGAGTCTTAATGATCCTAGGAAGAGGGATTGGGAGGCAGCCAAGAGAGTCATGAGATATCTGGTGGGAACTAGAGAGTTATGGTTGCATTTGGGAGGGGAGCACACTGACATCACTACTTGGAGTGATGCCAGTTATGGGGACGCACCTATGAGACGATGCACTTCTGGGTATGTGTTGTATGTTGGGGAAGGTGCTTGCTGTTGGAGCAGTAAGCAACAAAAGGTGGTTGCTCAGTCTACTATGGAGGCTGAGTATATGGCGTCTTGTTCTGCTGTGAAAGAACTAATGTGGGTGAAGTCATTATTGCAAGAACTGGGATATATGAAGGAGGGAGTGCATGAAATCTTTTGCGATAATCAAGCTGCAATCGCAATCGCAGCCAATCCAAAACATCATTTCAAAGCAAAACATATGGACATAAGATTAAGCTTCGTAAGAGAAAAAGTTGAAAACAAAATTTTAAATCTTGTGTATAGACCTGATGAAGAAATGGTGGCTGACATGATGACCAAACCTGTGCCCTCTCCTAAACTAAAATATTGTCGGGAAAAATGTGGGTTGAAAGAAAAATTAAAATTAGACTAGAAAATAAGGGGAGTGTTGAAATCTATAGATTTCTATAGTATTTTCTAGGTTTAAATATGTTTTAATAAAAGGAAAAAGGACGGACAGCCTGCCTCCACCTCGCTCTCTAGCTCCCATACTTGTTGTAGTCACTGAAGGTAAGAGAGAGAGGTTGATCCATGGCTGCCTTTAGTTCAACAGACAGCTATTTTTAGCAGGTTACTAAAAATATACTTGACGGACGAGAGATTTGTTCCCGGTACCTACGGTTCGTCAAGTTGACCGGTTGCGGTCAGCTTTATCCTAATAGACTAGGACCAATGCTAAGTGCTAGGGTATGTGATAGATATATATTTAGTTAGGAAGAATTAAATCCATTTAACTAGAACTGTGTACGACGCACATAGATTCAGTTTTATATAGTACGTCGTACGACGCTAATTCAAAACGGATACCGCGCATTTTATTTCGACATCGGAACAAATATCGCGCAAGTATTTATTACGGCTAAGATTGCGTTTCGCATAAAATCCAACGGCGCACATCATCGCCGAAATCCCGGAGTGGTCACTTTGGCGTTTTGTGACGTGGCATAACCTGGAGCCACGTGGAGAGATGACATTCGGTCATAGGAATTCCGAGGAACGTACGGACGAGTGAAAAGCGGACACGCGTCCACTTAATAGCCTTGTCGTACATAGGCCGTACAAAAGGTACATCGGCAGTAGTACTTTTGTGTACGATACAGTAATCTGATTGGTCCGTACTTTAGTAGATAGGAGTTATTAGAGAGAATCAGGACTTAGAAAATTTTGGTAGGTGGTCACCTCTCCCTTTGAGAGTTTGTACAAATTGGCATTTTTACTGCCTCATAACTTATCGCCTGGTTGGCCTTTTTCAGTGATTCTTTTTTCTACGGACTCAGGGGAGTCCAGGCTACACAGGGGTGCAGTCAAATTGTCAGTTTGCCTTCTTGGGCAGTAGTGGTTGTGGCTTGAAGTGGGTTAGTTAAATACTATCTAGAGGCTTCCTGTATTCTGTAGTCCAATGGAGGACACAGAATTGCATACAAATACTTGGGGGGTACAATGGTCGAGTATTGTGACAATTTTCGTGCACTCACTGATGCTCACTCTTCTGTTGGGGGGTCATTTCCTGAGTTTCAACAGGTAGCTTTGCTTATTAGAGGTCTCCCTAGTAGCATGAAGGGTGTGTTTATTCAGTTAAAAAGTCATGATAAAGCTAGCTGGTCATTTCAGTTAGCATATAATCTTATATTGGAGGGATAGACTAATACTACTCTCCTTGAACGAGAATGAAAGGTTGAAGCTTTTTCCACAGACAAAAAAAATCAGATTAATCAGAACAAGAGTTTGTTTAACTAGAATCAGAATCAGTTAAATCAGTATAATCAGTGGCAGAATAGGCCATCTTCTACTACTTGCTTTTATTGTTCTGAGAAGGGTCATGGATACAGGTACTCTCCTAAGCTGAAAAAGGCTAATGAGACAGGTTTATACAGGCTAGGTTGGCAGCAAAGCCAATATCACAAAGGCTTCTCTAGGAATCCTACCCGTGGCAATGCTCTTTTTTCAGCTTCTGCAACTGATGCAGATGAGTCTTTAAGTTTCAATGAGACAAAGGATGCGGAGTTATTTGCTATGGCGGCAGCCATGGGGGGTCGTAAGGATGTAGGATGGATCATGGACACGAGAGCGTCTGCCCACATGTGTTTGGACAAGGCGGCTTTTACGAATCTTCAACAAACATCCCCAATAAGTATTTACTATGCTTGTGGCATGAGTGTTCAAACCTCAGCACAGGGTGATGTATCTTTTATGGTAGATGTGGGGAGAAAGTCGGTAAAAAGAACCCTTCACAATGTTTTGTTTGTTCCAGACTTTAAGAAAAATCTTTTTTCTACATCATTAATGGAGAGCAAAGGCTTTAAAGTCATTTTGAAATGAGGTAGACAGGTTGTTAGCAAGAAAGGGAAAGAAGCAATAACAAGAACTAGAGATGTTATCAAAATGCACCGGATAGATATGGCTGCATATAAAGAAAATGATGTTCTCTACTCGAGTGTCCAATCTGATAATGAGTTGTGGCATAAAAGATTAGGACATATGAATTATGACAACCTTAAGAAAATGGTGAATTCGGGAAAAGTTAAGGGATTTTCTCTCAGTTCCCATCCTATAAAATCATGTGATGGTTGTTCGCTTGTCAAGATCCACAAATTGCCATTTCCAGAATAATCAAACCACAGATCAGAGAAAGTTATACAGTTAATACATTCTGATGTTCTCAGTCCTTCACAAGTGGCTTCGGTTGGAGGCGTCCACTATATGGTTACATTTACAGATGATTACTCGAGATATACCAAAGTTTATTTCATGCAACATAAAAGTGAAGTGTTTACATACTTCAAACACTACAAAGCGTGAGCGGAAAAGCTTCATGGAGTTCCAATCTTGGGGCTGAGATCGGACAATGGGGGAGAATATACATCAAAGGAATTCGAAGAGTTTCTCTTTCAGAAAGGTATTAGTCACAATCTTACAGTTCCATATACACCAGAACAGTATGGTGTTTCTGAGAAATTAAATAGGACAGTGACAGAAAGTGCTTGGTCCATGCTTGCGGATAAAAGGCTAGATTTGAAATTTTGGGTTGATGCACTTAACTTCGCTGTTTATATTAAGAATATAATTGCTTCTAGATCTATTTGCACTACACCTTTTGAGCTTTGGTCAGGAGAGAAACCTGATGTTAGTCACTTTAAGATCTTTGGTAGCAAGTGTTTTATTCTAGATACTTCACAAGATAGATGGAAAATGGATGCTAAATGCTTACCGCGAATTTTCATGGGGTTTGATGATAATGCAAAAGGTTATAGAGTTTTTGTATTTGAGAAACAGAAAGTGGTTATCTCTAGAAATTACTAGATTAAAGATGAGATGGATTGGATTGACTCTTTTCAAGTGTCAGAAAAACCGGCAAAAGAAAAACAAGAATATGTCATTTTTCACCATACGCAGCGAGTTTACTTTCCACAGCCAAGTGGGACTACTCTTCCTTCAGTTCCATTAGTGACTTCACATGAGGCTTCACCACAAATTCCAGCTCAGGCAAAACAAACGGTTACACCAAAGGTCACGGATCAGCCAAGGCAGTCAAATTATAGACCTCCGACGATTTCAGCTTCAAAATTTCTGGGGGGAAAGAGATCTAGCAGCCGTCTACAAGCAAGCTCTCACTTTGCTTTTTCTACAACTACAGAGGAGTCTCTAACAATTCAGGAGGCCTTTTCATCACCTGAGAGAAATCATTCGATTGAGGCGGCGAACGATGAAATGAAATTTATTATGGAGGCACGGATGTGGGAGCTGGTGGATCTTCCTCCACGCAGAAAAGCCATCGGCAGCAAATGGGTATTCAATGTAAAGTTGAACCCGGACAACACCATTGAAAGGTATAAGGCTAGACTAGTGGTCAAGGGTTATAATCAAAAAGAAAGTATTGATTTTGAGGAAACCTTCTCTCCAGTTGTTAGAATTTCCTACTGTCAAAATCTTGCTAAGTCTAGCGGCTAAAGAGAATATGGAAATACTTCAAATGGATGTCAAAACTGCTTTGTTGCATGGAGAATTAGAAGAGACCATCTACATCAAACAACATGATATGTATGTAGAAAAAGGAAAAGAGGAATTGGTGTGTAAACTGATGAAATCTTTGTATGGGCTGAAACAAGCCCTCAGACAATGGAATTTGAAGTTAGATGAGTTTTTGACTGGGCTAGGTTTTAAGAGAATTAGCTCAGATCATTCTGTATATGTTCTACAATGGGAGGATGGGATAATTTACATTGTTGTATATGTGGATGACCTATTATTAATACGTAAGTCAATGGATGAAATAAACCGAATTAAAACGACTTTAAGGTCTAGATTTGAGATGAAAGACCTCGGAGAGGCCAAGTTTATCTTTGGTATACTAGTCGTAAGAGACACAAACAAAAGGCTGATTATATTGACTCAAAATAAGCAATAGGTAACATGCTGGAAAGATTTGAAATGAAAGATGTGGAAGGATTTATAACTCCCATGGAATTTGGGCAAAAATTGGAAGGAATTGAGTCAGACTCAGCCATAATGGTTTGTGAGAGTCTACAGACAGGGGAGGAAGAGTTTATGGCTTCAAAGCCATATAGACAAGTAGTTGGAAGTCTTATATATTTTATGAACTGTACGAGACCCGACATTGCAACAGCTGTGCGAGTTCTAAGTAGAAGTTTGCAGAATCCTAAAAAGGCAGATTGGGAAGTAGCAAAAAGGGTGTTGAGATAACTTGCAAGTACTCGAGATCTCAAGTTTGTACTCGGAGGAGGAGAGGTGAAAATACAGTCATGGAGCGATGCTAGCAATAGAGACATGCCAAGCCGGAAATCTACGACCGGCTTTGTTCTGAAGATTTGAGATGTTTAATACAGATGTAGAGATGAGGTTTTTGTTCAGCTCCGGAATAAACAATACATGGGAGAATGTAACTATGGATGTCTTTCCTTCTACTAACACTTTTAGATCTACCGATCGTAGAAGAGTAGTAGTGACTATCCTCCCATCCTTGTACTCTATCTCTACGGTGGGAATATTTTTTATCTTAAGGAACAAGTGTTTATCTTTACACATGTGCATGGATGCACCTGAGTCTATAATCCAACCTGCTTCACCTTCCAATCCACCGAAAGCACATTTCTGCTTTCGTGGAATTTCAACCTCGTTTTTTGCTTCCAACTCCTCATCCAATAGGAGTTCATTGTCCTCGTCTTCGGATTCCGCCTCATGTACCAGTGTCATAAGGGCCTTTTTCTTTCCTCTCCGGGGTCCATCGGTCTGCCCGTCCTTTAACCGCAGCTCGGTTAACTTAGTGCATTCAGCGATATAGTGCCCGGGTTTTTTACAAAAATGGAACAATCCCTTAGGAGTCATTGGTCCGAACTCCTCAGTCTGATTTTTCTGCCCCCCCCTCGATAATTTCCAGCCTGTATCTTGGAATCATTGTTCCTCCAATCGGTCTCAGCTGCCAAAGCTTGCCCACTCTTTCCTCCCTTTCGAATCTCAATCGTACTATCTCGAACGAGAATTATCCTTACCACTGAATTCCAAATCCACCTTGAGTCCTCCAAGTCCTGCACACGGTTGACAATGTTCGCGAACTCATCGGGTAACTTCATAAGTAAACAGTTAACCTTTTCCTTTTCGTTAAATACATTTCCAGCACTCTCCAGCTCCATAAAAAGTGTAGCAAGCTCATTGCAAAAATCCAACATCTTCCCCCCTTTGTATACATACTCCTTAATTTTTTGATCAACCAACTATTGTTGCTCAATCGTACCACTTCGGTACATCTCTATGAGAGCCACCCAAAGATCGGATGCCCTCTCTGCTTGCAAATGGGGAGATGCAACCCGTTGAGTAAGATGGCGAAGGATGAAGTGCTTAGCCGCCATATTGTTGCAGTCCCAGGTATCGATATCATTCTCCTCGTTCCTCGTAATAGGTGACATGAATGCCGAACCGGTTGCTATTGATGTGACCGTTTTTTTCTCCTTTCTTTTGTCCACCACCTCCCCTTCTTTTAACTCCTCCGTTGAAGATGGATCTGCATTTCTAGTGGATCTGCCTCTGGTAAACCCTAAAGGTATCCGAAGACTTAATGGACGCCTCACCCGTCCACTAACTATTCCCAAAACCGTTTCTCACATAGAGCTCCTGTCATCATACTTTCCCAGTATATGAAGCCAACTCCATTGAATATGGGCACCCTAGATGGTGGGCCCATAACCTGCAACTTTGAGACCTTCATAGGTCCTCAAAGTAGGCAGCTCACACTAAGCCTCTAAGATAATCTTGACCCCTTTGTGTTTCGGCAAAAATAACTGCCAACCTAACAGACAAAAACTCTGACCACCTTCACCTTTGTGAAGACAAGACTCCCCCGAGTCGATAGCAAAAAGAATCTCTGAATTTGCTCCCCTGAGCAGTAAGTTATAGAGGGTCAAAGTTGACCTTTTGTACAGAAGCTCTCTGGGAGAGAGGGTCCTATCTACCAATTTTTTCTAAGTCCTATCTCTCTCTAAAACTCTATATACTGATGTACGGCACCAATCATAATACATTGCCGTACACAAAAGTACACCCGTCGGTGTACTTTCTGTATGAATATTGTACGACATGGCCTAAATGTCGACACGTGTCATATTCGGATTCAGTCCCGTTATCCCCGAATATGCCGCGATCAAATGTAATTGTGCCACGTGTCATCCGATGTGGCGATGACCACAAACCGTCAAGATTCTTTTTCGCGATCTAGGCATTCTTCCCGGCCGTCCGATTGAATGCAGATTTCAATCGTAGCCGTCATAAATACTTGCGCGGTATTTGTTTCGTTAAAAAAAGCAAATGCGCCGTACTCGTTTCCTATCCGTAGAGTAATCCGTACTTTTACATAACTGGATCTATGTATCTCGAAAACAGTTGATGTTAAATGAATTATCCTATGTGGTAACATTTAAATACCTAACAAATCCTATATCATGTAACTTTAGTACTATATTTAATGGATAAGATAACCGGCTACCGGCGGCTATGTCGGACGATAGGTACCAGGATCAAATCATGGATTCGACATATCCCCTTTTAGTAAATAAACTACCTATCCATAAATCAACTAATCTATTTCCCGTAAATCTCTAGATAGCATAGGCAGCCATGGCTCTAGCTTCCTCTCCAACTTTCATTGACTGCAACAAGTGTTGGAGTTGAGGAGAGGAGTTAGAGGCAGATTGCCTCGGCTTCATTTCTACATTATATTTTAGACCTAGAAAATACTAAAAGAACCATCAATTTCTACGTGAAGCAGCCGAAAGGATTCGTGGAAAGTGGGGAAAAAAACAAGGTATGCAAACTGAAAAAATCACTTTATGGCCTTAAGGAGGCTCCGTGACAAAATAATAAAAAACTGAACAATTTTCTGACAGGTCTGAGGTATATTAGAATTAGTTCATATCACTCCTGAAATTATGTGGTCTCTATTATCCCACAGAGTGAGCAGGCTATGTGAAGCCTCTATAATAATATTTGCCCCCTCCACTTTCCCATTGAATAACTGTCGTCAAGGCACATAAATACTCTGACCACCCTCACCTTTGTGAGGACAAAACTCCCAGAGTCAAACGCAAAAATAATCACTGAATTTGCTCCCCTGAGCAATAAGTTATGGCTGACCAAAGATAGCCTATAAATACAAAAGGTCACCTGGAGAGTGGTGCCTCAAACACGATAAGTCCCTAAACTTCTACACACAGATACTTAATACTGTACCCTAGACCAATCAAAAGAATGTATAGTATAAGAAGGTACAATGGCCGATTATACTTATTGTATGCCATTGTACAACATGGTTATTTGGTTGACACTTATCAGCTTGGGATCCATCGTTCCTATTCCCATCTTTTCCGGCATCCAACTATGTGGCGCCACGTGGCATATCGCGCTGCTATGTCAGAAAGCCGCCGAAGATTCACTCGGGTTTGGCGGCGTCGATGACATCCGTGTGATCATATTTTTTACACGGTTAGATTTGCGTCCGCGAGCGCCTTTGAAATATGTGTTGTTTCGTCAATTTGGTTTGTTTGAGTGAAAGTGACGTTAATTAACAGTTTAAATAAATATCGAACCACATACGTGAATCGTTTCGTCAACGCATTAATGGATAAGGCGTATGTCTACACTTGTAGGCCGCACCCCAATGATGAAATCCGGTCGAAGGCAGCATTTTGGTCATCTTTCAGTCTGTGTGCCTGTCTGCCTATTTTTTTCTTACTATGTGGGCAGTCATGGTGACTCTCTCTCTCTCTCTCTCTCTTATATCTAGAGTATAAGTTAAGAATTGGATATTAATTATTTCTTTTCAACACTCCCCTTAATTCTTTATCAACTTTTAATTTAAGTCCACAATTTTCTTTGCAATAAATCAACTTAGGGGAGGGCACTGGTTTTGTCATCATGTCTGCAATCATCTTTTTTTCACTTTTATAAACTAGTTTAATTATTTTATGCTCAACCTTCTCTCTGACAAAGCTTATTCTTATATCCATATGTTTAGCATTGAAATGGTGTTTTGGATTAGCTGCGATAGAGATAACAGCATGATTATCACAAAAGCCATTATGAGTCCTAGATTTTATGAACCCAAGGTCTTCGTGTAGAGATTTTACCCACATTAATTCTTTGGTGGCAGCATAGGAAGCCATGTACTCAACCTCCATAGTGGATTGAGCAAATACTTTCTAATGTTTGCTACTCCAATACCATGCACCAGATCTAATTTGTAGCACATATCCAGCTGTACATCATCTTAAAGGCACATCTCCATAATTGGCATCACTCCAAGTGGTGATGTCAGTGTGCTCCCCTCCCAAATGTAACCATAATTCCCTTGTTCCCACCAAATATCTCATCATTCTTTTGGCTGCTTCCCAGTTTCTTTTTCTGGGTTCATTTAGACTTCTACTAAGAACACCTAGATCTGCAGCTATGTCTGGACGTGAAGAGTTCATAAAGTAAATTAAAATGCCTACGATTTTTCGATAAGGAATTCTTTCAATAAACCTTTTTTTTTCCTGATCCATCTCATCATTCAAAATCAATATCCCCCCCTTTTCACTCCTCTCCGATACTTTCTTCACATCCATGGGAGTAGTACACCCATTTGCTTTCTCCATTTGAAACTTTTCTAGCATATTATCGATACCTTCCTTCTGAGTGAGTCTTATAATTCTATTCCCTATATCCCTCTCAATTTGAATCCCTAAAATGTATTTTGCTTCGCGTAGATCTTTCATGTCAAATCGACTTCTCAAATCCTGTTTGAGTTTGTTAATCTTATCTTAGGACTTGCTTAAGACTAACAAATCATAAACATAAATAGCAATAAATATCACTCTATTTTCATCCTCAAATAGATATATCGAATGATCTAAACTAATTCTGATGTATCCAAAACCGGTCAGAAATTTGTCCAATTTTATGTTCCATTGTTGCGGGGCTTGCTTAAGGCCATAAAGTGATTTTATGAGTTTGCATACCTTGCTTTCTTCTCCACTTTCCATGAATCCTTTCGGTTGCCTCATGTAGATATTTTATTCAAACACTTCATGTAAGAAATCAGTTTTAATATCCATTTGAAGTATTTCCATAATCTCTGTTGCTGGCTGCTAAACATAACAGTGGCTGCTAAACATAACAGGAATCTGACAGAGGGAAATCTGACTATAGGTGCAAAGGTTTCTTCATAATCTATTCTTTTTTTATGAGTATAACCTTTTGCAACCAACCTAGCCTTATATCTTTCAATGGTAATCTAGGTTTAGTTTAAGCTTTAAAATCCACTTACATCCAATCGGTTTTTGTTGTCATGAGGCAATTGGTTCCCTAGATGAAGAAGAAGAAAAAGCACCGGCAGTTGCCATAATAATCAATAAACAAAGAGGAAACTCACACGAAAACCCACAAAAGACTAACTTCACAATGAAGCCCCAAGCAAACCAAACACACCCTAGGTCTACAAATTTGCCACAATGTAATTTATACAATAACAAAAAAAACCACATACACAATTTCACAAGGTTTTGCCCAATGATCACAATGATCTTCTAATTCAAAGATAGCCAAAAATTGCTTTGCAGTTTTGTATACAAAGAATTCCTAACTCCAAAATATTCAAAGTCCTATATATACAAGTGAAGTTGTAGCTCATCTACACCATTGGTCGACCGGTACACTAAACCTTATCAAAACAAAAACCCGTCGTCAACCTAACACAAATATTTACAACAAACCTAAAACTAACAGCCGCTAATCTGAAATAGTACGCGGTCAAAGTTCGCCCGCTGAAATGACGACGCAATCTGAAATAGTACGCGGTCAAAGTTCGCCCGCTGAAATGACGACGCAGTTAATATTCCTATTCCAAAAAATGACGGCTGACTCCGTCCGCCTTCCGCGCATACTTTCATCATCGAACGTGAACATCCAAGTGTAAACCGGTCCCCAAACAAAACTATAATTTTCATGATCTAAAACACACAATCTTGACTTCCCCACGGACCGACACGTGTGCCTGGAGTGTACTCAACCGGTGTACTCCCTTTAGACTTACATACCACACTAAAAACCTTTCTACGATAAATCAGCCTGCACACAAAAACGACTGAGTTCGGAATCTCTTTCTCACACACGAGATATATAGAGGACTAAAGGTTTCCAAAGCAACACTCCCCTAAAAAATTTCTCTCTCATCCACTAAGTCCACATTCCTCTCTGCAAAACGTCAATTTAGGTGTCGGTAAAGCCTTGGTCATCATATCGGCTACCATCATCTCATCCGTCAAATAACTGAGTTTCAAAATTTTGTTCATCACCTTCTCTCTCACAAAATGCAACTTGATATCAATGTGTTTGCTTTTGAAGTGATGCCTCGGCTTAGATACAATTGCAATAGCTGCCTGGTTATCACACCACACTATTTGAGGTCGGATTGCATAAAATGAAGTTCTTGAAGGAGAGACTTTACCCACAGTAACTCCTTTACAACTGAGCTTGTCGCCATATATTCAGCCTCGATTGTAGACTGAGATGTTACCTATTGAAGCTTGCTGCTCCAACAACATGTTCCACTTCCAATCTTCAAAATATATTCGGTGGTGGACTGGCGGCTTGGCATGTCTACGTAGCTATCATCGCTCCAAGTCTGAATTTTTACTTCGTCTCCACCGAGAGCAAGTTGAAGAATCCACGTCCCAGTAAGGTACGGAAGAACCCTCTTTGCTGCCTCCTAATCCATTTTCCTCGGATTTTGCAAACTCCGGCTCAAAGCACCAACTGGTGCCGCAATATCTGGCCTGAACCCTCTTTGCTGCCTCCTAATCGGTTTTCCTCGGATTTTGCAAACTCCGGCTCAAAGCACCAACTGGTGCCGCAATGTCCGGCCTCGTGTAGTTCATAAAGTAGATTAGGCTGCCGATAATCTATCTGTATGGAATGGTGGCTATAAAATGTGCCTCCCCTGACTCGAAAGTGTTGTCAAAAATGACTCCTCCATCGGTCTCCATGCCTTCCACTTTCTGCTTAAATTCCATGGGAGTGGCACTTCCCTTTTCCTCTGCCCTGCCGAATTTTTCAAGCACATTCCCTATCGCTTTCTGATGCGTTAGATATATTAATCTCCTATCTGTACCCCTTTCTACTTGATTTCCAAGAATAAACTTTGCCTCCCCTAAATCGTTCATCTCAAATCTTAAATTCAAGGTTGCCTTTGTTTTATTAATCTCATTCAATGACTTACTTAGCAGCAGCAAATCCTCTACATATACCGCAATGTAAATAATTCCATCTTCCTCTTCCATAACATAGACTGAGTGATCTAAAGTAATCCTTACGAAACTAAGACCGGTTAGAAACTCATCTAGTTTCAGATTTTACAGACGAAGAGCATGCTTTAAAGCGTAACAGGATTTCAACAGCTTATAGACTACATTTTCTTTTCCGGTCTCTACATATATTTTAGGATGCTTCATATAAATCACTTTTTCTAAGTCTCCATGCAAGAAAACGGCTTTGACATCCATTTGATGTAATTCCATATCCTCAATAGCGGATAGAGACAACAAAATTATTACAGTTGGAAACTCGACAACCGGAGAGAAAGTCTTTTCATAGTCAATTCCCTCCTTATGACTTTACCCTTTTGCTCCAAGCTTAGCCTTATGTCTTTCAATAGAATTATCCGGATTTAACTTAAATTTGAAGACCCACTTACAGCCGATTGCCTTTCGGTAAGGCTGAAGTTCCACAAGCTCCCAAGTGTGAGCCTCTATTATCGATCGCATTTCACCGTTCGTCGCGGGGATCCATTGTTTTTTTTTTCGGAGCTGAAAAAGCCTCCTGTATGGTGGCCGATTCCATCGTGCTGGCAAAAAATAGAGCTTGCTTCCCCGGTTTTGTTGGATCCGTACGTGGTCGCCGAGGAGGAGGAGGAGGAGGAGGAGGGGTATAGTATCCTCGACAAGTGGAGCAGCCGGAGTGTCCGGAGAAGGACTGGGAGATGTTTCGCCACTGGCAGATGAGGAGGATGTGGTGGAAGATGTAAAAAAAACACTTTCAAAAATTACATATTATTCGATTTTGGCATTTTTCTCCAAAATTGTCATGCCAAACACATCAACCGATTGACTCTCTTCCTTGACCTGAATATTCCTAGCAACTTGAAGAGTTTTCCTATCCGTATTGTATACTCTATAGCCTAATGACTCATCATCATATCCCATAAAAATCTCGGGAACCGACTACGGATTAAGTTTAGAAATAGGGAGATTATCCAAAATAAAACATTTGCTCCCAAAAACATGGAAGTGACAAACATTAGGATTTCTTCCGGTCCACACCTCATATGGTTTCCCTTTGACGGCTCTAGTTTCTATTCTATTTTTTATATACGAACCACAAGAGAAAGCCTCACCCCAAAACTTGAAATCTATCCCTTTATCTAACATCATAGATTTTGCACTTTCCGTTAAAGTTCGGTTAAGTCTTTCTGATACTCCGTTTTAATCCGGAGTATAGGGAATTGTAAATTGCCGGTAAATGCCATTTTCTTTTAGAAAGTCCGAAAATGCATGGGAAATATATTCACCTCCGTTGTCGGACCGAATGGAGAGGATCGGCTTCCCATGAAGCTTTTCCGCCCAAACCCGAAAGTGCTTGAAGTGAGTGATCACTTCACTCTTCTCCTTCATAAAGTAAACCTTGCTGTATCGGGAGAAATCATCGGTAAAAGTGACCAAAAACCAGCTGCCACTGAGGGAAGGGACTTTTGACGGTCCCCACACACCCGAATGAGTAATTTGCAGCAAATCCGTAGCCCGGTTATCCGCGGCCTGAAGTAGGGGTAATTTATGAAGCTTTCCCAAAGCACACCCATCACATACATGAGAGTCCTTTTGGCCTAAATTAAGACCATCTATCATATTTTGTTTTACCATTTTATCAAGTTTCTCCTGATAAACATGAGCGAGCCTCTTATGACACAAAACATTTTTCGAAATGACACTAGAGTATGCAAAGTCAATTTCATTAGCCATGTCTATCCGGTACAACAAGTTTGGGCCTCTAGTCCCTACCAAGGCTACTCTCCCATCTTTGCTTACTACCTTTTTCCCATTATTTTGCAAAATTTTAAATCCTTTCATTTTAGCCAGCGAAGTGGAAAACAATTTTTTCTTAAACTTTGGAATATAGAAAACATCATGCAAGGTCTTTTTTACAACTTGACCATTGATTTCACAAGCTAACTCCACACTTCTTTTTGCCGTAGCCTCCATACTGCTGTCATCCGTATAATAAATCCAGCGAGTGGGAAATGGAGTGAGGGTTTTGAAGTAAGCCCAGTTGCCGCACATGTCGAAAGAGCATCCGGAGTCCATAATCCACCCGTTTTCTAGAGGTCCCTCCATGAGATCCTTTGCGAGAGAAAAAAATTCATCGTCATCCAATTGCGGAAATTTGACCACGTCGTCCTTTTCATCCATCGGTTTGTCTCGTGGCGTCTCGTGGCGTCTCATCGGTTGCAAATAACGTCGCATTTTTAACCAGCAGTTTTGATGCCGCCACTTTGGATGGTGAATCCTCCGATCGCACCTTCCATCCCGCACGATAAAATCCTATTTCACACACTTTTGTAAATGCCGGACACAGCCGGAAAATATAACCTTGACTAAAGTAATAGACACACCTATCATAGTGCCTATAATTCGGATTAGGGGTAAAGTTCTTATTTCCGGAAAATCCAGCCGGTTTATATGTCTGAGCATTGTAATCTACCGCTGATAGTCCACCATTTAATGCTATATGAGTGGCCTCTTCCTCTAAGATATAAGCTTGAGCTACAACTATATTCCATTTACTCTTCACTAACCTTTTTAACTGTTTCGCGGCTCATTTATATTTAGTAGGAAGCCCTCTCATTGGAATCATAGCTTGATGATAGTGAGGAAAATTCCTCCCGGAACATGCATTTTCTGACAAAAGAAGTTTCAAGCCATTACAATATGAGTTCATATCCCCCCCGGTATACTTATAATCCCAAATTTTTTAAGTCGTTATAACCTCATTGTGCTCACTAGCTAGGACATAAGATTCTCTCAAAGCCTTTCATATTTTAGATGTCGTAAAGATATTGATATATGACATGTTCAAATCTTGTGATTGGAGTAATTTAGACACATGCAAAGCATCCTCATTTTTCTTATCAAAATCCGGATCCGTATCCAAAAGAACATCGAAAACCACATCATATTATTTCACTTGCTTAAGGTAAGACTTAGTTAAATCCGCCCAATACAAATACTTTTGCCCATTAAACACTGAGATCCGTGAGGGTGGGCACGTGACCTGTTGTCCTGAGGCAACCGTCCTGAGGCAACCGGTTCCCCAGATGAAGAAGAAGAAGCACCGGTTCCCCAAATGAAGAAGAAGCACCGACAGTTGACAAAATAATCAATACACAAAGAGAAAACTCTCACGAAAACCCACAAAAGACTAACTTCACAATGATACCCCAAGAAAACTAGACACACCCTAGGTCTGCAAATTTGCCACAATGAAAATTATACAACAAAAACAAACCACATGCACAATTTTACAAGGTTCTGCCCAAAGATCACAATGATCTTGTAATTCAAAGATACCCAAAAACTGATTTGCAGTTTTGCATAAAAGGAATTCCTAACTCCAAAATATTCTAAGTCCTATATATACAAGTGAACCTCCAGCTAATCTACACCGTTGGTCGACCGATACACTAAACCTTATCAAAACAAAAACGCGTCGTCGACCGTACAAAAATATTTACAACAAACCTAAAACTAACAGCCGCTAATCTGAAATTGTACGCGGTCAAAGTTCGCGCGCTGAAATGACGACGCAGTCAATATTCCTATTCTAAAAAATGACGGCGAACTCCGTCCGCCTTCCGCACATACTTTCATCACCGAAGGTGAACCTCTACGTGTAAACCCGGTCCCCAAACAAAACTGTACTTTTCATCATCCGAAACACACAATCTTGACTTCCCCACAAACCGAAACGTGTGCTTGGAGTGTACTCAACCAATTTACTCCCTTCGGACTTGCATACCACACTAAAAACCTTTCTACGATAAATCTGCCTGCACACAAAAACGACTAAGTCCGAAATCTCTTTCTCACACACGAGATATAGAGAGGACTAAAGGTTTCCAAAACAACACTTTTCTGTCCAATGGACAATCTACCAACTCCCATGTATTGGCTTCCATGATACAGGCCATTTCTTCATTGATGGAAGTGATACACCGACTGCTTTCTAGGGTATTTATGGCCTCTAAGTATGTCTGAGGTTTTTCATGGTGAGACATCTTTGTGAGTTTATTATTTACATGTCTTATTTGAAGCCGTTTACTACTTGATCTTCCTCCTTCAAAATCTGACGCCGGTAAGGAAGGCATCTTCGGATTTCAGTGTTGAAATTTATGTATTTTCTAGGTCAATATTGGAAAAATAGATAGTGTTGAAAAAAGGTAATTAATAGTTCACTTCTATATTTTAGTTATAATGTAAAGAGAGAGAAAAAGAGGACCAAAGGCAGGCCATGGCTGTTGTGTCATTTAGAAGGAGGCAGAATGAATTAGAAGGTATTTTACTAGTTTTTGCAAAATAATGCTTTCGACCGGATTTGTCCCAAGGTCTGCAGATACTATGTAGACCTACGCCTTATCCATTAAGGCACTAACGAAACGATACACATGAAATGTTTCACGCACATATATCTATTGATCTAAAGGACTAATTCGCAGCAGACTAACGAAAACGTGTATTAATCAATTCATGCATGGAAGCGAATCGAAGCCGTATAAATACAACTGATCGGACGGCCACCATTACAGTCGCCACCCACAAAAACCTTTCGGCGGCCTTTGGGGATAGCCTCACGCGGTGCCACGTGGCGCCACATTATTTGATATTGGAGAAGATGGGAGGAGGAACCATGGCTCCCGATTGGCAGATGTCACTTTGTAGACCATGTCGTACAATGGCCGTACAATAAGTGCATCGCCCATCGTACCTTCTTGTACTATATAGTGTTCCTATTGGACTAGGGTTTAGAAGTAGGTAGTCGTGAGTAGGCAAACCAAGACTTAGTGATATTTAGGTACCTCTCTATAAGAGAGCTTGTAACTATAAAGGTCATCTTTGACTAGCCATAACTTAATGATCAGGGGAGAAAATTCAGTGATTCTTTTTGCTGCGGACTCAAGGGAGTCCACGCTACACAAGGGTGTAGTTGGTCAAAGTTTTTGCTTGCCTGGATGGCTGTATTTCTAAGGGAAAGTCAAAGTGGGTGAATGTATCCAAATCACATATTCTAACTTTGCATTCTGTGGTGGAACTGAGCACACAGAAAGTCTTATTTCATAGGGGTGAAGCTGTAACGGGGCTTTGATTGTAAAGGGGTCAATCATTCGGGTTTATATAAACTTGGAGTTGGCACTATCTAGATTAGCTTTTTTGGATCTGCGAATTCTGTGTGGCAATGGAGCCCATAGAATTTCATTCATTTAGGAAGATTTTCATCTCCCCTATCTTCTAATTCCGGTGTTTGATCAAGTTCCTCGTCAGTTTCCACTTTGTATTGTGGTGTTACCTCAGATGTTGTCCTTTCGTCCTTCTCCTTTGACACATTTGCAGATTTTTCCTTCTCCTCGTCTTCCTTTTCTTTATATCCAAAGTGAAAGTCACAATACTGACCCGATTCACATCTGCTTTGACTTCTTTGTTATATTTAAATGGATCAATAGAATTTACTTCATTTATCACCACTATGTGTTTTACCAAAATGATATCTCTTTTTTTCAAGTCATACACTCGATATCCTTTTGTGCTCTAATCATATCCTACAATATATCTTGGTTTCCCTCTTACCTCTAACTTCCATTTAGTCTTATCGGAATCCTTACTATAGACTTGACTTCCAAACACTCTTAAAACTTGACAAATTTCGTTTTGTTCCTGTCCACCTCTCATATGGAGTTTCCTCTTTATTTACTAAAGTTAGGACTCTATTTTTGATGAAGTTAGCATAGTTCGTAGACTCTGCTCAAAATTGCAATCCTATCTTTTTATCACTTAACATACTTTTGGACATATCTCCTAAATTTCTAATTACTCTTTCTGTTACTCTCATTCTGCTACTCCATTCTGTTCTGGATTGTAAGAATCGGTTTTTCTCATGATGGATTCTTTCTTCTTTTAGAAATTCTTCAAATTTCTTTGAGGTGTATTCTTTCTCATTATCACTTCTTTTCTCTTTTATTGAGGTTTCATGTAATTTTTCACTCCATTTTTAGTATTATTTGAAACATCTTAGTACCTTTGACTTATGTCTAAGAAAGTATACCTTAGTGTATCTAAACCAATCATTTGTAATGGTTAGCATCCATCTTTTCCCCCCATGTGAAACATACCTAGCTGGTCCCCAAACATCAGTGTGAACTAGATCTAATACTTTCTCTCTTCTAAATGTGGATGCCTTTAGAAATGGAAGTATATGAATCTTTCCTTGGGCACATCCAGTACAATCATCTGAGATCTCATCATCTCCAAACTGAATTCCATTCACTATTCCATTTTTCTTCATTTTCTTTAATCTATCTAGATGCACATGACCCAACCTCTTGTGCCAAAGCATCATATCACTTTCACACGAGTAGAGAACACTCTTTTCATTGCAAAATACAATTTTGAACATTTTTTGACTACCTTTTTGAGCTATGAAATAAACCTCATTATCAAAGCTAGCTGTGAAGATTCCTTTCTTAATTCCTGTTCCGAACTCTTTTCCATCTAGAACAGCTATAGAAACTAGATTTTTGCTAAGATGTGGAATGTAATGAACATCTGAGAGTGTTACAATTGAAGCATTTCCATCAACTAGAAGTTTTAAATCAACCAATCCAACATGACTTGTGGTTTCTACTCTACCATCTCCGTACTCTATCTCAACTGTTGGAATTTTCCTCAATTTAGTAAACCACCACTTTTCCTTGCACATATGCATTAAGGCCCCCGAGTCTATGATCCACCCATCCTCAGGTGGATCCCTCTTACCTCCGAAAGCACACTTTTGTCTCCTTAGAATGTCGACATGTTTCCTAGTGGTTTTCGGATTAAGGAGAAGCTCCTCAAGCTCCTCTTCCGGTCGAATACTTCAACTTCTTCCTCTTCAAGAACTTAAGTCAAAAAAGCCTTTTTCTTTCCTCCATCTCTTGAGAAACCTTGTCCATCTTTCAGTCGAATATCTGCAAGTTTGACACAATCTGCTATATAATGTCCCAGTTTCTTGCAAAAAATGACGTAGTCCACCTCGAAGAGCTCCTCTTCCCTGTGTGTCATATCTGATACCTCATTGTCCTCTTCCTCCAAATTTTCGATATGGATCCTTTCCCTTTTCCTTATCCCGCTTCCGCCAATCAGATCCTCCAACCAATGCTTGAACACTTGGACTTCCTCTCCTAAGTTCTACAATACTCTCTTTTACGAAAATCATCCCCACTGTATCATCCCAATTCCAATTGCTATCACCTAGATCATGCAATTGATTAATAATATTCTCATAGTCTTCAGGTAGTTTCATTATTAATGTATTTACTCTTTGTCTTTTAGACCATGAGTTACCTGCGCTCTCTAGTTCTCCAAATAATGCTCCTAAGTCATTTTAATAATCATTCATACTTCTTCCGTTGTAAGTATAACCTGAAATCTTATTTTATGCCAGTTGTTGCTGGTGCAATGACCCACTCTTATATTTGTTTACAAGAGATACCCAAATATGAGAGGAAGACCTAACATACATAAGGGGAATGGCAATACCCTTCACTGCACTTTTAAGAATTAAGAGCTTAGCAACCTTGTCCTTATAGTTCTAATTTTCATATTTTGACCGTTCGGTTTGACACCCTGTCACCATTGCTAGTGGTGTTGCTGTCACTATCGTCTTTGACAATAGAGTACCTTGAGGAGCAGCTCCTCCCTTTTCTCCTTCCATGATTATTTCCTCCCTTTCCTCGTCATCATTCGTGATGTTGGTTGATGTTTTGGCACTTGTTGTGACTTAGGTGCCAGAAAAACATGTTCATCCAAACCCAGGTGGAGGTGGGCATCGAATTTGCCCGGACACCATGCCCCTTATGTGCTTCTAAAAAAGTTACCCCTCCATCATCATTTTGTAATAAGAAAAGTATGATCCATTAAATATGGGCACCTTGGAGGGTGGGCCCTTAATCTGAAATTATGTGGTCTTCATTATCCCAGAGAATGAGCAGCATATGTAAAGCATCTAGGATAATATTTGCCCCTTCTACTTTCCCACTAAATTAGTCCCGACCAGGCACTGAAATACTTTAACCACCCTCACCTCTGTGAGGACAAGACTCCCTTGAGTCAAACGCAAAAAAAATCAATGAATTTGCTCCCCTGAGCAAGACTCTCTAGAGTCAAACGCAAAAAGAATCAATGAATTTGCTCCCCTGAGCAGTAAGTTATGGCTGGCCAAAGATGGCCTATAAATACAAAAGGTCACCTGGAGAGTGGCGCCTCAAACACTCTAAGTCCCTAAACTCTTACTCACAGCTACCTAATAGTGTACACTAGACCAATCAAAAGATTGTATAGTACAAGAAGGTACAGTGGCCGATTGTACTTAATGTACGGCTATTGTACAACATGGCCTTTTGGTTGACACTTATCATCTTGGGAGCCATCGTTTCTCCTCCCATCTTTTCTGGCATCTAATTATGTGGCGCCACGTTGCACAGCGCGCCGCTATGTCCAAAAGCCGCCGAAGATTCACTAGGGTTTGGCGGCGGCGACGACGTCCGTCCGATTATATATTTTACACGGTTAGATTCGCGTCCGCGAGCGCAGTTGTCTATATGTGTTGTTTCGTCAATTTGGTTTGTTTGAGTGGAAGTGACGTTAAGTAACGATTTAAATAAATATCGAACCACATACGTGTATTGTTTCGTCAACGCCTTAATGGATAAGCTGTACGTCTACACTTGTGGGCCGTAGACCAAGGATCAAATTCCACGGCAACATTTTGGTCATCTTTCAATCTGTCTACCTGTCTGTCTGATTCTTTTCGACTATGTGGGCAGCCATGGTGACTCTCTCTCTCTCTTCTCTCTAGAGTCTAAATTAAGAAGTGAATATTAATTATTTCTTTTCAACAACTCTATATATTTGTTTGAGGATGAGAATGGGTTGATATTTATTGCTATTTATGTAGATGATTTGTTATGTCTTAAGCAAGTCCTTAGATAAGAGTAACAAACTAAAATAGGACCTTAGAAGTCGATTTGACATGAAAGACCTCGGCGAGGCAAGGTACATTTTCGGAATTCAGATAGAGAGAGATAGAGGGAATAGAATAATAAGACTTATTCAGAAATAATTTATTGGTAATATGCTAGATAAGTTTCAAATATATAAACCAAATAGATGTACCACTCCCATGGAGGTTTATGGAAAACATCCCTTATCACCAGATTGTAGGTAGTTTAATCTATTTTTTAAAGTGCACTCGACCGGATATAGCTGCAACTTTAGGTGTCCTTAGTAGAAGTCTAAATGAACCCAGAAAGAGAGACTGGAAAGCAGCCAAAAGAGTGATGAGATATCTGGTGGGAACAACGGAATTGTGGTTGCATTTGGGAGGGGAGCACACTAACATCACTACTTAGAGTGATGCCAGTTATCGAGATGTTCCTCTAAGGGAGTAAGGAGTGTACGACTGAACATGTGTTGCAAATTGGATCAGGTGCACGTTATTGGAGTAGCAAGCAACAGAAAGTAGTTGCTCATTTCACTATGGAGGCTGGGTACATGGCTCCTTGTGCTGCCGCCTAAGAATCAATATGGGTGAAATCTCTTCTTCAAGAACTTGGTTTCATGCAGTCTAAAACTCATAATGTTTTTTGTGATAATCAAGTTGCTATCTCTATTGCAGCTAATCCAAAACATCACTTTAAAGCTAGCATATGTATATTAGACTAAGCTTTGTCAAAGAGAAGGTTGAAAATAAAATCATTAAACTAGTTCATAAATTTGATGAAGAAATGATTGTTGATATGGTGACAAAACCAGTGCCTTCTCTAAAGTTAATTTTTTTTAGAGAAAATTTTGGATTGAAATTGAAAAGTGACTAGGAATTAAGGGGAGTGTTGAAAAGAGGAAATTAATAATTTACGTCTCTATTTTAGTTGGACTCTA
This sequence comes from Zygnema cylindricum, assembly GCA_037447655.1. Classification (NCBI taxonomy): domain Eukaryota; kingdom Viridiplantae; phylum Streptophyta; class Zygnematophyceae; order Zygnematales; family Zygnemataceae; genus Zygnema; species Zygnema cylindricum. Next base: position 201,195 of record JBBHKE010000423.1, on the reverse strand, counting down.
GAAAGAGAGAGAGGGAGAGAGGATAAAAGAAAAACCATGGTTGCCTCTTTATTTAGAAGGTGGCAGACTAAGGAAGAGGGCATTTTACCAAAATGTTGGACTGGTCTGGATGTGATCTTAACTCATGTGTAGTCCAAAGTAGCCTACCGCACTATCCATTGAGTGTTTGATAAATCGTTGGACATATGGGGTTTGATAAGTTCAATATACAATTACATGGCGACGAATTCATTCGACAAAAAATTTAAACGAAAAGGCGTATATTAACCGACGTCGCGCACGGACGCAAATCGAACCGTGTAAATTTACTTCGTCGAACGGATATCGTCGCATCCCCCAAACCGAAATAAACTTTTGGAGGATTTTAGAGATAAATCACGCGATGACACGTGGCGGCACTTTATTGGACACTGGAGAAAATGAGAGGAGAAACCATGGCTCTTGATTTGACAAGCGTCACCTGCAAGGCCTTGTCTTACAATGATCGTACGATACCTACATCGGCCAGTGTGGGCCTTGTCTTACAATGATCGTACGATACCTACATCGGCCAGTGTGCCTTCTAGTACTGTACAATCTTCTTATTGGTCTACGGTTTAGGAGTAGGTAGCTGAGAGTAGGCAGACTATGACTTAGTGTTTATGAGGCGCCTCTCTCCTGATGACCTTTTGAATAAATAAGCCATCTTTCGCCAACCATAACTTACTGCTCATGGGAGAAAATTCAGTGATTCTTTTTGCGTTCGGCTCAGGGGAGTCGGGTCCTCACAAGGGTGAAGGTGGTCAGAACACTTGTGTGCCTGGGAAAGTTGAAGGGGGAAATATTATCTTAGAGGCTTTACATATGTTGCATACACTATGGGTCAATTGAGGCCACATAGTTTGATATTTTTGATTCTTTATCTGATTAAATTTTGATTTTTACAGGTCTTGTGTATTTGAAAGGATTTACAGCTTTCCCTTCATCCTTGACTACTAAATGCTTGACCATAATAATATCACATTTTTTCAGATCATAGACTCTATACCCTGTAAGATCCTCATCATATCTCAATAAGTGTCCGAGCTTACCATTCATCTAATTTCCACTCAAATTTATCAGTATTTAAACAATAAACTTAACTTTCGAAAACCTTTAAGTGTGCTATGTCTAGCTTCCTTCCTGTCCACCTTACATATGGCGTTTCCTCTTTAACACATGATGTAACAACTTTATTTTTGAGTTAGTTAGCACAGTTCATGGCCTCTGCCCAAAATTGTCGTCCTATTTTTATATAAGTTATCATGCTCCTAGCACTATTATCTAACGTTCTATTTAACCTTTCTACTACACCATTTTGTTCAGGATTGTTTGGAACAGTTTTCTTATGTTGAATTCCTTCAGTTTTCACATATTCCTTAAACTGATTAGAGGTATATCCCCCCTATTATCACTTTTTACCCTTTTTATAGAAGTTCCATGGAGGTTTTCACTCCATGCCTTATATTTTTTAAAGTAGTTTGTTGCTTCGGATTTAAACTTAGGGAAATATACCCGTGAATACCTAGACCAGTCATCTTTGATAGTTAACATATACCAGACTCTAGTTGATCCCCATATATTAGTGTGAACTAGATCTAGTACCTTTTCTCCCCTAAAGGTGACAACTTTTGGAAAAGGTAGTTTTTGTGTTTTACCTTCAACACATCCAATGCAATCACTCATAGTTTCATCATCACCAAATTGTATTCCCTCTACTACTCCCTTTCGTTTCATTTTCTTTAGTCTATCTAGATGCACATGCCCCCACCTCTTATGCCAAATCATCATCTCCTTTACACAAAAATATTAAACTCATTTCCTTTCATTATTCATAACCAAACAAAACATTCCCTAACTTCTCGGGTTCCCTTTACAGCAATGAAGTACACTTCATTCTCGAAGCTAGCTGTAAAAACTCCCTTTCTAGTGCCTTTCTCAAACTCCTTATCATCTACCACTGATATGGAGATAAGGTTGATGTGGAGATAAGGTTCTTTTTTAGTTGTGGAATGTACAATACATCTGATAAAGTTACTATAGATGTTTTTCCTTCCACTAGGACCCTAAGATCCACTGATCCTAGTAAACTAGCGGTAACTACTCTCCCATCCCCATATTTTATCTCAACAGATGGGATCTTTCTAAGCTTAGTAAACCACTACTTATCTCTACATATATGCATAGAGGCACCAAAGTTAATTATCCATCCCTCTTTGGGAGTCTCTTTCATACCTTCAAAGGCACACTTTTGCCTTCTCGAAATTTCTAGTTTAGTGACATTTTTCTCCACCTGGTCGTTGAGGATAAGATCCTGAATATCCTCATCATGTCCCTCTTCCTCTTTTCTTTGATCTCCATTGACTTGTGTTGCCACAAGTGCTTTTTTTTTCCCTCCTTATTTTTCCCTCCTTGAGATAGACCGGTCTGTCCCTCCTTAATTCGCATATTGCCCCTCCCTCCTTAATTCACATATTGTCCCTCCTTAATCCACAGATCAGCCAGTCTATTGTTGCCTGTCATGTAATGTCCCGGATTTTAACCAAATTGACACTCTCTTTGAAGGTCCTCTTGCAGATCCATCAGATTGACCTCCTATGTCCCCTCCTCCGGAGTTTTTTGTAAGGTTTCTTGGAATCTTTGTTTCTCAAATTTGCATGCCATGTAATGTCCCGGCTTGTAACCAAAATGACACTCTCTTTGGAGGTCCTCTTGCATATCCATCAGATTGACCTCCTATGCCCCCTCCTCCGGAGTTTTTGTAAGGTTTATTGGAATCTTTGTTTCTCAAATTTGCCTGCTATGTAATGTCCTGACTTTTAACCAAAATGACACTCTCTTTGGAGGTGCCATGTAATGTCATCGCTTTTAACCAAAATGACACTCTCTTTGGAGGTCCTCTTGCAGATCCATCAGATTGACCTCCTTTGTCCCCTCCTCCGGAGTTTTTGTAAGGTTTCTTGGAATCTTTGTTTCTCAAATTTGTCCTTCTTGCAAGGGCTTGAATATTCCCACTTCCTCTTCAAATTCTATTGTGTTCTCCCTCACAAGAATCATTTCGACAACCGAATTCAGATCCAACATTCATCCGGCAGATCCTGCACCCTGTTTACATTGTTTTCGTACTCATTCATCTAAATGGTCGATTGGTCGATTGTGTGCGTCAGTCGATTTTTTGTTAGTTCAACCCAAAAACGGGTTATTGTGGTGCTTTGTAGTTCGTTTCCCTACTATATGTACCATATGTTAATCGTAAGTGATTGTAATAATCGATATCCCAAAAACCCGTCAATCCCCCCTCTCGTCTCAATATAAACAATTTATGTTTTTTTACAATTTCATGTATATTCACGCTTTACTATATAACTAACCACGTGCATCACAAAATTTACAATAAATAAATTCGTGGATTATTATTCAACCATGCACTTCATGGATTATTATTCAACCATTTATAAGCATACGATATTGAAACTCAAACAAGTATAACTGGAAACAATTTGGAAATAAATTAACACGCTACAACTAACACTAAACATAAACCAAAAATAAGTGGTTTTTTTGAAAAGGAAGTTTATTATACTGCATATACAAACACAACAACATATCGTTAATTTTTATAAAGAAAGTAAACAGTTAATTATAGTAACAATGTTTGACTGCAACAATGTACCATTGGGCGCATTAAAAAACAAAGATTTAAATAAGATTAACAAGTTTAACAATTAGGACATAAAGGTGCGAGTTGTATGAACAAAAAATTTACAACGAATTTATGAAATAATATTAGTATTGAAACATATGTGCTTGGAATGGCACCGTTAACCCTACGAAGAGCGCTGATAAATAAGGTTTGTTTACATATTACAAATTCGTGGCAAGATAGAGAAAAATTGCAAGAAAGCAACACACTCCAACTAAAAGATTCATGGATATCCACACTTTTATTTATTATTAAAAATTATCCTTGAAGTATTAACAAACCCTTGTCTTAAAGTCATAAACATGGGTTTGCATTCAACACTCGTTACTAAGGGAAACCCTATACTAATGTAAACGCAAATTTATAACACCTAATAATAGTTTGGTGTAAGGAGACGTGGCAAACTGCAATAAACTATCTGAAATACAGTTTCAGACTTTAGTTCATGTATTAATGCCAACTAGGCCGCGTGCGATTCAGTTTATGTTTTCGGGGGGCAACTGAGCAGCATTCGAATGTGTTTTTGACGATAATAACTACAGACAAAGTAAAATGAAACATGAACGGTTACGCGACATATACCCGCTCTGGTCGACTATAAGGACTAAAATGAATTCATTATTATGGGAAATAGTCCAAAGTTAACGCACAAATAATTAACGTCAAATATAAATCCTTATACATCTCCCGGTCAGTTTTAACGTCCCAAAAAAAATATATATATATGGCAAGTGTGGGAATAACGCCTTGTTTCGGCGAGTGGGGGCAATCTCCCACATGCCCCACAGCAAAAATTTAACGAACCTAGTATGTAGTTTGCAATAAATCGTTGCTTCATTTCAGTGCGGTCCTGCACTATAATATCTCATTTTTATGGTACGTTGACCCCTTGGTCAAAGAAAGATATTGTTGCTCTGAGTTTTTTTGCCTGCGTCAGTTCAAGTCGCTCTTGCGCCGAATTCTCCAATTATCCAATTCTAGTCTCCTTGGTTAGCGAAAGCCGCTTTCTATTTTTACAGGTTTCTATATTTCAGTTACAATGGGTTTGCTGGATGCACCTTGAAAAAAGCTGGCTAGACCTGCGAGAAAATGTTAACCAGTCGTGACGGGAGCAGGCTACTTTTCAAAAGTCAATATAATCAAATACACCGTGAATCGTTATTAGCGTTTAGAGATTATTAGTGTCAATAATTAATTAGTGTTATTAGTACTAATTTGGGTATCGCAATTTTTTTTTTTTAAATGTTTAATTGTAATTTCTCCATAACGCTGATTTAGGTACACCGGACCTGCGGTCATTGTATAAACAGTAAAATAGATAGAAGTACAAAATCTGACAATCCGTACAATGTCCCGTCCTTTTACTATAATTAATCCATAATTCTAATTTGGGTTTGCGAACACGTTTGTCGCAAACTCGACTCCACTTTTATTCTAAGCGCAGTTCTATATGCAAACGACATAAGTTAACCACATTTTTGGAACGATTTTCAGTAATGAAATACATTAGTTTATAAACAAACACCTTCCGTACACCACACTATTGAGGAAATACGTACATCATAATTGTTAATGCTAAATTGCAAGAACCGTAATTAACGTCAAAAAAAAATTAGTGATGTCAATTCTATTTCAGGTTTCGAGGTCAAAATATGTGGGCGACGTTATAGAGTACATAACGCTAATAACGATTCACGGTGTAGTGTTTAACCGTTTAAACAGAGGCAAGTTTAGGGGGTAAGCCGTACAAGTCCTACGATGTTGAAGGTTTCGCTGTCTCGTTTGGTACGGCTAGAAGCCGTACAGCTGTAACAATTTGTTCCTCAAAACCGGGTGAAGATTTTATTATCTGTGAGCCTATTCCCACCGGAAAAAAAATCACTTCCGCAACAGACGGATGTTCGATTAATGTACGGCTTTCAGAGCACCGACTTTGTAGATTTCAGAAGTTCTCGGAAAACCGTACAAACGACCTTCCTCGAAATATTGCGGGATATAGAAGTAGGGTAAAAGTTGCGTGTTTCTGTGAAATAGGCCAACGGTAACCCGAGAAGTTGACGTTGGAAAAAAACATCCGAACGGCTACTTCATTGTATTCGCGCGAAAAACCTACAGGACTTTTGAACCACAGTCGTCGTCCTTCTAACATTCATTATCTCCATCTCTCTCTCTTTCTTTCTCTCCCCCTCTCTCTCTCCCGTTCACTCTTTCTCTCTCTCCTTCTTTCCCTCTCTCTCTCTCTCTCTCCCCCTTTCCCTCTCTCTCCCTCCCTATTGAGGATCGGCGATATTCTACATATCGCATGGGCGCCAAAGTGAAAACTTTGATTAAATGGCCAAGCCGGGGATCGAACCCGGGACCTTGTGTTAGACATACACTAGCTCTACCAACTGAGCTACCCGGCCGATTGTGCATGCAAGCGCCTGAAACCGAATCTACGGCAATGAACGGCGCACTGGCGGACCAGCATTTACTGCGATACACACGCGTGGAGTCCGAAGTGGACATTCCCCCAACACGCCCCCTCACGATGTACTCCATCTCGTGTGGCTTGCCAACGCCCCCTAGCTCCGATACCATGTTAAGATTCCTAGAATCGGGGGATAGAATGGACGATCCCAATAAAGGGATTGATGAGCCGGCCGGGATTTGAACCTGGGACCTTTCACTTAAGCTGCGAACGCACTACCACTGTGCCACCAGCTCACATGTTACGCTGGTGGGTCCAATTTTATATAGGTTTTTAGTGTGGATTTTACCACAATTCCGGGTACTGAGCGGTACACTTTTTGTACGTCAACACCCCCCCTCGAGAGGTAGCCGGTCATAATAGTCCATGTAAACATGGTCCCCCTAGCTTTGATACCATGTTAAGATTCCTAGAATCGGGGGATAGAATGGACGATCCCAATAAAGGGATTGATGAGCCGGCCAGGATTTGAACCTGGGACCTTGTGTTAGACATACACTAGCTCTACCAACTGAGCTACCCGGCTGATTGTGCATGCAAGCGCCTGAAACCGAATTTACGGCAATGAACGGCGCACTGGCGGACCAGCATTTACTGTGATACACACGCGTGGAGTCCGAAGTGGACATTCCTCCAACACTCCCTCCCTCCCTCCTGCCAGGTTATTGCAAAACCGGATGCTCTGCGATTGCCGATAACGGAACTTCTCTCCTTGCCGGACCTGCGGTAAGATTTATGTATCTCTTAGTTTTCCTTTAATTATCTATTTTTTGTTGTTTCTCACTTGTTTGTTAATTATTTTTTTACCTTTTTTAAAAATTTATTTATTTCTTTGTTTATTTATTTTTAGAGTCGTCATTGTCTACTTATCGGATACCAAAATTGATCTCTTTGCTGGACCTGCTGTGATTTGTTTTTTTTTTTTTTTCCCGTTTTTTTTTTTTTCCTTTTCTTTTCTTGTATGTATCTATTTCTGAGGGGGGCCTGGCTTTAATTTTTGTCATTTTTCAGGCCATAGTGGCCCAAACAAAATTCGGCAATGGGAGTCGAAGTTTTTTTATAGTTTTATTGGGTCCGTAGTTATGTTTTTCTTTTTACTTTTTTGCCAGTTTTTTTTTTTTTAGGATGTTTCATTCTATGTTTCTGACGTATTTCTGCCTTTACAGAGATGATGTCTTTTGTTGCTTTCTGGGAAATTGTGATGTCTTTTTGTGGCCATAGTGGCAATAGTCACTTCTTTTTTTGATGTTTACTGTACTCATAATAATTTAACAATAATTTTACAACAATAATTTTACAGGCTAATAACTATACTACTACTAATTATGCAGACTAAAAATTGTATTAATAATAATTATTCATATTTATTATTCGTGTGTAGTCAATGTTAGTCCAGTTATTCGTTCCTATAAACCGTATTAGTACGGTCAGTATTAGCACAGCTAATAGTACGCATAATCAGTATTTTTAAAGATATGTTTATGTATAATCAGTATGAGCACATGTATGAGTCTGTAAAATTAGTATTGGTACAGTTATTATTCTGTGACAGGAGAATGAGTAGAGTTATTAGTGGAGTAATAAGTATTAGTACAGTTTTCAGTATGTATTACTAGTGTTTTACTCAGTATGTATTACTAGTGTTTTACTGTTAGTAGTTTGTATAATCAGTATTGGTCTAGTTGGTTACCTATATAATTAGTTTTAGTGTATAATTAGATTTAGGGTATAATATGTATTAGTGCCGTTAGTGATGTTTATAATCAGTAATCCGTGTTATTACGGTTATTGGTTTGTATAATTAGTATTGTCACAGTTATTAGACTCTATAATTATTGTTAGTACATATATAAATACTGTTTAATTGATATTAACACAGTTATTAGTCTGTGTAATTAGTATGAGAACAGTATTATTGGTATTAGAAAAGCTATTAGTCTGTATATTAGTATTTTTACAGGTATTAGTCCGTATAATTAGACTTAGCACCGTTTTGGTTTGTACAATTAGTGTTAGTACAGCTATACGTCTGAATAGTTACTGTGTATAGTTAGTGTGAGTACAGTTACTATTCTATATAATTAGTGTTATTGCAGTTACTAGTACTGTATAATTCGTGTTAGGACACTTTTCAGTAATGTTAGGACACTTATTCGTATGAACATTAGTTCTATCCAGTTTTGAATTTGTTTTAAACCGGTGGATATGATGGATGTTCTTTGTTTTTTTTATTTCGGCAAGTCTGAGGCTTCATCAGAAGATGAAGAATTTTTGGCCATTACTGCACCAAAGGTAATTGACAAAATGTTTTTTTATTTGTTTTTTGAAGTTGGGGAAAGGTATTGCTAAATATCTATTAAAGATACGCTCGAAAAAGGATAAATCTGAAAAAAGATGGAACATCAAATCATCTCGGGATAAAAAAAAACAAACCACCAAATTATCAGAAAGGCTAAGTTGATATCTTCTGTTTATTTCTTTTCTTATGTTCTCCTTGCTCTCTTTTTCATTTATTTTTTTTTGTTTTTCTGATTTTCTGTTTTTCTCTTTTTTTTAAATTTTCTCTACAGGTTTCACCGCGACACGCCCGAATTGATTGAGAAAATGGACGCTTTTACGTGACTGATTTGAAAAGCTCCTCCGGAACTCGAGTCATTAGGCGAGAAACTTATTGAAAATATTCTAAGGTACTTGGAATCCATTTTACATAGATAGTTTCTTTTCCCTATTTTGCTTCCCTTTTTGCTTTTGCTATAAAAGCATTTTTTTTTTATCTTTTAACTTTAGTTTTTAATTGTTTCTCCTCCCACTTTCAGAGTGGATGGCGCGGAATGCTATGTTGTCTTTTGAGAAGCGAGTGAGACTTCTCAAATTTGGGTCTTCGAAAAATGTAAGGGAAAATTAATTTTTTTTTCTAGTAAACACTTCCGCCTTAGTTGTTTTTACCTTTTTTCTTGTTTTGTTTGTTAGTTCTGTTATCGACACTGTTGTTTATATCTGTTTTCAGTTTCCCTCTCCTCTCTCTTTCTTTGTTCGTTATTAGCCTTCTTCTTTTCTTTTTTGTCACTATTGTTATGTCACAACATCCTCTTATGTAATTTATTTATTTTTGTTTCTGTTTTTCTTTTTTTTCTTTCTTTTTCCCACAGGGTTGTTCAAGATCAAGCTGTATAAAACTGAGGCATACACAGAAGCATGGAGAAATTAAGTTTCGGAAATACCATCTATTTTTGCCCCATTTTATGCCATTTTTCATTCCATTATCCCTTCATGACACCAAAAATAGAAGGAAAGGGACGGGGAAAAAAAGAATGAACCTTTACAATATGTCGTCTGCAAGAGAGAATTTTCGCAAACATAAAGAAAATAGTCAACTATCTTCCCTTATTTTTTAAAAATAGAGTCTATAAGTAGTGTGCCTTTATTATATTAATGTGTGAAAAACTTACTAAAAACCGGTATATGTACGTGTATGAGTGTGATTTTGTCGATAGGTGTAATAGATGCTTGTACTTAGAGAGGCTTTTTCCAGTTTTTTTATATCAATTAGTTTGTATATCGTCTTTTCCTTTTCTTTTTTCTTTTTTTTTTCTTTTTTTGAACAGATTCGCTTGAGGAATGTGGAAGGTAGGAGGAGATCAGATTGAGAAGTTGAGGGCAGGGAATTGGAGGAGTTATTAAATGTTCATCACAGCGGAATTTTTATAATTGAGATATATTCATCTCAATGTATTTTCAATGATTGATTGGTTTCTATTCATGGTTGATGCATGTTTTTACAGTTGATATATACACATGTTTTTATGTCGAAATTGACGATAGTGAAAAACATGGAGGGAAATCTCTTAATGGAAAATTTGTGTCAAAATTTGTGATGTGAATATTTTACAATGTACATATTGTCTGTGATTTTGGATCTCTATCTGGCTTCTTGACTCTTTTGTTTCAGGTTTTGTTTTAAATTCTGGTTCTGAATGTTTTGTATCCAATTATTTGTGACAGTGACAATATCTTTTAACTTTTTTAGGCAAGGTTAATGCTATGTTAGGTGAATGTTTTGTTGTATTTGTCGGCAGGTGTTATGTTACATGTATTTATGAGATCGGAATATAAGATACATACGAGGTATGTATCGCATGTGTCAAAATTCTAGTGTTTATGAGACAGGAAAATAGGGGTTTGGACCAAACTTTCATTGTAAGGTTTGATACAATACACTACTAAGTACATGTGTAAAATCTAAACAATTTTATTTCGGGTATGGGGGAGGGGGGAGCTGCTTAATTTTGGATCTTTATCTGTACTTCTTCATTCTGATTCTGTGAAATTCTCTGTATCCACCGATGTGGATGTTTCCTTGCCGCGTTTCTGTTGCAGTTTCTGTTTCTTTCATCATCTGTCAGATTCATGTATGCATATTTCGCTGAAAGATCATTTTGTTCTTGCCTTAACGCCAAATAATTTGAAAGTAGTAGTCTTCCACAACAATTACTGACAAATGTACTGTTGGAAGTTTCATTGAAAAAGCGGGATGGCAAAGGAGAAAGTGTGAAGAGATAGTGTTGATTGAAACAATTGAGATTGAAATTTATGTCAATTGAAGTTAGTGTATTGTTGGCACCCTCATTAAGGTTAATAACAAAACTTGTTTCTCTACACTATTTCTTTACACGTGGGGATTCAGCGTGTATCTTACATGCTGGTCCGTGACGCATGCCTGTCCTTTTTTAAGCGTATCTAATTTGTTTTAGTGTATAGTTAGTTTTAGGGTATAATTAATATTACTGCAGTTAGTAGTCTTTATAATCAGTAATCCGTGTACCACAGTTAGTAGTCTTTATAATCAGTAATCCGTATTGGTACAGTTATTAGTTTGTATAATTAGTATAAAATTTTTGTATAACTTGTATTAGTATAGTTATTATAATTTAGGGTATAATAAGTATTAACTCAGATTCTGGTTTGTGTAATGAGTATTAGTACAGTTGTTAGTCTGTATAATTAATATTAGTAAAGTTTTTAGTATGTATAATTAGTTTTAGTACATAATTAGTTTTAGGGTGTAATAAGTATTAACTCAGATTTTGGTTTGTGTAATTAGTATTTGTACAGTTGTTAGTCTGTATAATCAGTGTTAGTACAGTTTTTAGCATGTATAATTAGTTTTAGTGTATAATTAGTATTATTGCAGTTAGTAGTCTTTATAATCAGTAATCTGTATTAGTACTATATTTGTCTAAGTAATATAGTAATAGGTTACTATCTGATACAGCTGTGATACAGCTATATGTTAGATAGAGTAATATATACTAATACATAATAGTATAGTAATATACATATATATATATATATATATATATATATATATATATATATATACTGCACTATTTCTGCCTCACTATTTTGTTTCTGCCACACTATTTTTCTGTTGCACCATTTTTCTGTCACACTATTACTAGTTCTCAGTTTTCAATTTTGGGTTTTCAGTTTCAGTTTTGCATTTTTCTGTTTTCAGTTCTCAGTTTGCAGGTGTTTATCAAAAAATATAAATTATTATATAATATAAATTAATTTTTTCTAAGTAATAAAGTAATACGTTACTATCTGATACAACTATATGTTAGACAGAGTAATATATACTAATACATAATAGTATAGTAATATACGTATATATAGATATATATATATATATATATATATATATATATATATATATATATACACTGCACTATTTCTGCCTCACTATTTTGTTTCTGCCACACTATTTTTCTGTTGCACTATTTTTCTGTCACACTACTAGTAATTTGCAGTTTTCAGTTTTTCATTTTTCTGTTTTCAGTTCCCAGTTAGTTTGCAGTTTTTAATCTAATAATATAAATTATTATATAATATAAATTAATTTTGTCTAAGTAATGTAGTAATATGTTACTATCTGATACAGCTATATGTTAGTTAGAGTAATATATACTAATGCATAATAGTATAGTAATATAACAAAATATATCGGACGGCTAGAAGGGAATGATAGGATCGATATTCAATCGGAATCAAACTCAAATCACACATCCACCAGCTTCACATGACATACATTAAATCCTTATAATCATAAGATGGCGACAAGATACTCACTCGGTAATGACACTCATATTAATTCTTACACATTGCTTACACATTGCTTACACATTGATTCTACATTGATTCCTCAATGATAATGATAATTCTCGCACAAGATGGCTGTTTAACTTAGCCACCAGATTGAATCTCGAAATCTAATCCTACAAACGCCACATTGAACTTAAACGCAAACTACGGAATGACGCAAACTTAAACTACTCGAAACGTTACAACCAAGAAGTGTTACAAAAAACGTAACTCGCACAAATAGAAACTTGTAGACGTAACTTGAACGTAACGAAACTAAAGTCGTAGACGTCCCTTACTACAACAAAACAAACTATGTCCATTAAACATACACCCAAAAAGTACGAACGAAACTAAAAGTACAAATGAAAACTAAACGAAAATAAATGCGCTATTTGACGCGCGACAAAATGAAACCAAACTATATACGAACCAACATTACAGCATTCACATCAATTTCCACGTTGCAAATCCTAACGTTTCTCCTCTCAAAATGTGGGTATTTGCTGTAACCATTAACCAGAATCAAAATAATGCTAACTTAGATTTTCCTTTAACAAAAACATCATCCTTTACATTTTTTGTTAACATATCAGATGCCTCCTCAACAGTAGGAACAAATAAAAAATATAATTCCTTATCGTTAACCAAATCTCTCCCAAAATGCCACTTTCCAACTACAAATCCAAATGCTTTCAATTGAAACTTCAATATTTCGGGTGCCTTCCCCTTATTCTCTCGACTACTTCTCCTAACAATCACTTCTTCTTCTATAACAATCTTTTTACTCTTTTCAGAGATTGAAAGCAAACTCTTATCACTAATTTGACTGTTCAAAGATAATTTTCAGCTTTCCGTTTAAACATCGCTCAAATTGGATTCGGAATCAACTTTTTTAAAAATTCAAAATTTACCAGATTTACGTTTCAATTTTGATATCTCAAAATCATCTTCCTGATTATCCAACGAATCCACCACTTCAAACTCCTCCCAACTGTTTTCTTTTTCAAAATTCAAACTTTGCTCCTGGCGTTCAAAAATTCCATGGCCACCGTCAAGTTTTCGTGAAAGTCAACATTTCGCGACTCCACTACGTTTCGAGACATAAGATTAGAGATTTGGAACTGATTCAAATTTGAACTATAATCGACGAAAATTCCACTCCAACTTCATGCACTGAAATTGTCAGTCCATTTGTTTCGCTCAATACACAGTCGCTCGGCAACCCCAAATTGTAACATCCCGTACGGACGGAACCCGTCCACTCCAAAGTTCCTCAAGTGCCTTTTCGACCGAAACCGAAGTCTAACCTTCGATTGAAAACATTGTTAGCCATCACGATGGCTTCTCCCCAAAGCGAAACATAGTGCTATATGCTATGAAGCATGGCACGCACCATTTACTGTCCTAATTTTTTGTCCGGCTACTCCATTAGATTCGGGTGCATAAGCGGCGGTAAATTGCTGCTTGATTCCCCGCTCTTCAGGGACCTCCTTAAATACGGAAACTCTTCACCATCATCCGACCTTACGAATTTCAATTTTTTGTCCACATTCACCTTTTCTCCGGTCACCAATTCCAAGCCTCTCACAAACGAATTCTTTATCATCACCTTAATGTTTCCCTTTGAAGTGTGGCATAATCGATCATGTCAAAGGATAAGATTTTCGTTCTACATCGCCAAGGAAAGCATAGAAAATTAACTTACTCACCATATTATTCGATACAAATTCTTCTCTGATTTGAATTTCCTCATTATTTTAAATCATGATTCTAACATCCTCCAAAGAAATGACTCTACCTCCGGCTTTTTGAATTTGAGATATACTAACCAAATTAACCACTCTATTAAGAATAGATAATGCATCGTTCAACTTAGCTTTGTTCACACATTTTTTCCAAAATTTTGTCTCACCGTTAAATCGATTCGGACTGTTCCAACCGTGTCCAACGGAATCACGTCTACTTGCAACAGTGAGGTTCTTTGGAACCGCAAACTTCATGGTACCCGAAAATAAGCTTAAGTTCGTACACACATGATGAGTGGCGCTGTTATCAATAATCCAATCTCTCACATATTGATTCTGTAAAGCCAAATTCAAAATTGCTCCGGTATTCTAGTCCAAAGATAGAAAAATTATGATATTGCTCCCTAATGTCGCTTCCAAATTCCGTATAATTTCCTTGATGTCCGGCTCCTCTTAATTTGCCGTGACCGTGTCCATGTCCTCGGCCTCGTTTTCCATTTTTTTAAACGTTATAATAAGAAAAAAATCCACCATCTGGTTGGAAACATTGAGAACTCACATGTCCACTTATGGAAAATTTTGTGTTTCTTTTCTTATGCAGGCAATCGGCAACAAAAGGCCCATACTTCTCACATTAAAAACAAGTCACATTGGAGGTGCTAGATTGGTCAAATTGACTGCTACTAAATCCAACATTTTGACCTCTACCTTCACCTCTTCCTCTAAAATTTCTTCTTATACCCACTCTTCTTTGTAACAAATTTAAATGTGGGAAATTCAAGGTATTCTTTCCAAACCTCTACCTTGACTCTCTCTAGAATTCTCAAAATATTTCAATTAGTTCACCACATACTCAAGTGTAGCTTTTTTATTAGATTGAATCATCTCACGAGACGTAGAAAATCTTTAGGGTAATCCCGCTTAAAATACATGTAACTTCTTAATTTCGGGTACAAATTTACCAAAACTACTCAATCCCTCCAACAAAATATTAAAACTTTTGACTCCGTTATCAATTGATTCATTATGTTTAAACTAAAATTTAATAAGATCCTTAAAAACATCATTTGCCTTCTCTTTGACTCTTTCTCAAATTAACTCTCTACTGCTTGCCAACTTTCAGGTGAGGTCTTACAAGTGAGAAAATAATCATGGGTCGATCTGTTAAGAAATGATACTGAGCACCTCCAAGCGCCGAAAGGGCGCCGGGAGGGCGCCGGATGGGCGCCGCGCCAAGCCGGCTCCGGCGCCGGTTCGGCGCCAGTAGGACGCCAAATTCATTGACGGCGAACAAAATTACTTTGCGCGTTTGGTTGGTTCACAATTTTGTCTTGGTCGGTTGGTGAAATTAGGTCGATTTGGTTTTGTCGGTTCAATTACATTTCGTTTCTTTGTACGTTGTCAAGTGAACGCTACAAAAGTAGCTATTCTCGGTCCTATGGAATCTTGAGGTAGTGCCATCTAGGGGTTAACGCTTTTCAGCTTGAGGACGTTTATATTACTTTTGAATGCGTAAATACTTAGTATTTTTTTTGAGGCCTAGAAAGGAGTGAATTGAGGAGATCTTTGTAGTTTGAAGTTTTATTAATATACTGAGTCATTGGAAAAGTACTTTGTGGTGTATCTCTTATGCACTTGCGTGTATTGCATCGGAGCATGTGAACTAGCAACTCTTGCCATTATGAAGCGAAATCCTCGGCGGAACTTAGTGGAGGAGTTATACGGACTCAGTTTCACGAGGTCGAGGAGTGGGGGGGAGAAAATGTGAAGATAAAAGGAAATCTTTAAACGCTTTCAAATGATTCTCAATAGATAAGGAGGTGATGACGATGGTGGGGGTAGCGACTTTAAAACACAAAGAGAAAAAAGAAGAAGGGGAAACCTAAGTTTTATCACGACGAAGAGGAGGAGAGTTCAATTGATGATCTTAACGTTTTTAACAATACCATCACCCTCAGTAACCCTAACTATTCAATTTGGAATAAATACAATTGAGAAGCATTCCCACCAAAGAATCTTTGCAACATTATAATCGGCAATTGAATAAAAGTGGGTATTAAAAACGAAGAGGGGAGCCTTAAGAGAAACTCTCGAATACAAGGCCAAGTTAGTATGTAAAAGCTTGTAGCACAAGGCAGGAATCAATTATTCAAAGACATTTGATCCACTGTCAAGTTTGATTCTTTAAGAGAAATTTTTGCAATGACAATAGCACAAATGTTGCGTATCAAATAGACAGATGTGGAATCCACCTTTTTTAATAGAGAATTAGAGGAGGTGTACATGAAAATCCCAAACGGAGTCTTTGCGGAGAAAGGGAAGGTTTCGAGACTAAATAAATCTTTGTATGGTTTGAAATAGGTGCTAAAGATGTGGAATCAGAAACTTCATAAGGTAATGGTAACTCTATTATTTTTAATATGTTTATAGCGGATTGTGGTGTATATATTTGAGGACAAGTTTGCGACATGATAATTTGTCGTTTATACGTGGATGAATTTCTTTCTATTTCTCATAACCTGGAGCTACTTTCAAACTTATTTCAACTTCATTCACTTAGGGAACGCATAGTACACATTGGGGATTTAGAGTTAAAGGAGGAAAAATGGAGACATAAATATTTACTAAGAACATTACGCGACTGAGGTGTTGTAGAGAATTAGGTGTTTACGTTGCAAGCCACTTAGAACTCCTCTTGATCCTCGTGACAAGCTTGCTGACATTTTTAAGAGTCCCTAAGTTTATGTTCCCTATAAAAAAGTAGTTGGAGGCCTGATGTATTTGAGCGTTGAAACAAGGCTAAAAATTAGGGTGGCAATAAACATTGTGCGCCAATAATTTAGCAATTGAAGGAAATAACATTAGAAAGTGGTGAATACGATTTTTAAGTACTTGGTAGGAAGGACTAGCATTAGAATTGTCTATAAAAGGGGAGAGAGTTTGAGCTGCTATGGATATTGTGACGTTTAATATGGAAATGATTATGATACAAGTAGGTCTACGACAAGATACATCAAGATACATGTTTATAATTGTTCGAGGAGCCATCTCATAGATTTTTTATCTGCAGCCTACTGTTGCACCCTCATCTGTTGCGACCTCGTCTACAACATTTACGACGATATAGTATATGATTTCATGTCTTACCTCCAAGAATTTTGTGTTAATTAAGGATTTTTTTCTCAAGTTGGAGAGAGAAAAGTGTGCATAAAAATGTTGAGTGATAACATGTTTTCTATTACACTTAGTAAAAAAAGAACAAAGCATATCAAATTTCAATGACTAAGTTTAAAAGAGGAGATCAAATTTTTGTTTCTACCTACGGAAGAGCAGGCTGTTGACATGTTGGCTAAAATAACACAAGAAGAAATATATGAGACTGGGAATCAACTAGTAGGCATGGAGTAAGAGGGGGATTTTTTAAGAAATGATATTGAGCACTTCTAAGGGCCGAGAGGGTGTCGGTGGGGGCGCCAAGAGTGCGACGGTAGGGAGCCAGAGTTGAGATGGCGCTGTTAGAACGTGTAGTTCATTGACGTCGAACAAAAGTAATTTGGGCGTATAGTTGGTTCACAATTTTGTCTTGGTCGGTTGGTCAAATTAGGTCGGTTAGGTTTTGTGGCTTCAATTAGATTTGTTTTGTTGTAGGTTGTCAAGTGCACGCGACAAACGTATTATTCTAAGTCCTACAGAATTTGGAGGAAGTTCCACCTAAACATTTATGCATTTTAACTTGCAGACGTTGATTTTTATTTTGGACGCATAGTTACTTTGTAACTTTTTGGATACGTAGAAGGGAGTGAGGAGAGGAGATATTTATGCTTTGAATTTTAACTGACATATTTAGTCTTTGTTTGATAACTTTGTGTGGTATCTATCACGCACTTACATGTCTTGCTTCTTTCACAATACAGTAAACCTTAGATCAATCCTTTGATGGCGTCAAATCTTTCAATATCCACAATTTTCGCGCATTCAAACCTTTTGGCATTTTCTCCTCGCCGTTGACGATATTCAATAACTTCTTCAGAATGAGGCTTACCTTCATGTTCTTTTTTCAGATAGCATAGTTTATTTTGTTCAAGGAATCGGCTTGCTGCCATTCGAAAATCCTTTTCTCCTTCCAACTCAATTTAAAAGTCAAAATCTTCCCCTATCTTTTTCTTCAACTATTTTCTCTACTCTTTCTCATGTTTTTCATAGTCATCCAAACTATCGAAATTGCTATTACACAGAGAGGTACCCTTGCACTCCCATTTCGTCCTCACCAAAACATCTTTCTCTTTTGTCTCTTTCTCTTGTTTTTTTATAAACTTCAATCACTCGTTTTGAGTGTCTCTATCTAACTTAATATTATACATTTCTTACATTTAGATCTATCAAATTTGAAGGGTTTAGCTGGCAATGAATCCTCAAAATTTGGCGCAATTTTTTCACCGAAACTCAATTGTTCTTTGTCGGGTTCCCAAAAGAATAATTTTTTGGGCGACGAAGTTTTCAAGGCCTCCATAGTCCTCGGTCTGGATGGAGAGCGTGTATTTTTTTTCTTCCTTCCCTCGTGACTAAGGACCTAGATATTTCATACGAAGCTTACCTGCTCCGATATCTCTTGATGGGATCGATACTCAATTCTAAAGTGCACAAGGCTGACAAATTTCCATTGCATAAGAGAAATCAAACTCGGATGAAACACCAAAAATTTTGCGTTACATGCATTGAATGTACCGGTGGCTTCTGTACAACCAGTACTACTATAAATTTTGATGCGATTCGCCTAACGGCGAAGTAAAGGTGAGAATACGGTACTTACCCTGTTTCGGAACATATACAAAAAGCTAAGAAAGTGCCAAGTGTGTTGAAACTTTATCTTTTCGTTCGAATTTTTTGTAGCTTAATTTGATTGATATGTAACTTTAAGTACGATGTAAAAATACTCGCGGGCGACCGTGCATTGCCTTTTGGTTGCCAAGGGCTTGAAGTTTTAGTACACGCGGACCAATAGGAACCTCACAATTTGTCGTAGGAGTTACATGTACTCCATGTATCAATCCGTTTCCGATAGTGTACGGATATTTGAGAATACGACAGCATGGCGTGATGTGACAGATCGCACGCGCAAAAATTAAAAGTACGATACAATACGTTACTGTACTCTACGGTATCGATAACACGACATTTTGGCGCGACGTCAAATTTGTTTGGACGTGAATCGCCCTTGGCGCCAACTTACGTCAACATAAACGTCGCGATGTGATTAATGTTGCCGTACGACATAGCGCCGATGACTCAAATCCGTCCGTACAAACCATCATTGACGTCGTAGGCCACGGGTCAATTGTCGCGATCACTTTGTCGTCGTCGCTGTACCGTAGTGTAGAGGTTTCGAACCGTCCTGTCAAAGGTAAAAACTACAAAGAATCGATCGTCGCCGTTGCTGCGATATTGTTTCACTTATTTGTACGGCATCGACGGCATCCTGGTACCTGTCGTTGCCACCTCGATGTCGTCGGCCGCGGGTCAGCTAGCGGTGTAGTGTACGGATAGTGGCGTGATGTGATGGGATCGCACGCGCAAAAATGGAAAGTACTTTTTTTTTACAAGTCCGTCCGTTTACTTCCTTGCTACTGTACTCTTCTAGGTGACGACAAAATATCAAACGTTTCGATTTCTGAGACCGGCGGTTGTGGACTGCCTTGTCAACATCTCCCCTTGTCTCGTCATTGGAGCGCGAATCTTGTTCTCTTCCTGTCAACCAACCAGTACTTCTATCTCCCTTTCCCTCCCTCCCTCTCTTTCCCTCCCTCCCTCCCTCCCTTTCCCCTTCATCAATTCTAGATATTTCGAATATTTTATAGAGGAGAGGGAGAGGGAGAGGGAAAGGGGAGAAGTGAAGTTGTTGGTTTTATGAATGGAGGGTGAGAGGGAACCTATTGCCAAGTATGCCGTGACAGTCGGTGCCTTAGCCGCCCTCACAAGTACCCTCCTCGGATCCCTCCTTCCCCAGGTACCTTTTTCTATCTATTTATGTCAAATCTTGTCATTTTTATTTATCAGTTTTATGCGAAAGTTTTATCTTCTTTTTGTCATTTGTCAACGTTATCGCATGTTTTTATCGGAGTTGTGCTAGTTTAGGAAAATATTGCACCTTATTTAGTGTGGTTTAAATTGTACAAGGAAGCATTAGTCAGAGTCGAAAATATATATATATATATATATATATATATATATATATATAATATAAATATTTTATATGATATATAATATGTATATAATATGTATATATAATATACATATATAATATATATAATATATGTACAATATATATATATATATATATATATATATATATATATATGTATACCGCCATAGTTTTTATATGCTTAGTTTCTCCCTCTTCTTCTCAACAAGAAGCCAACAATGGTTTCCTTCCACCTCTTCAAATCTAAATAGAGTGGTTACGCAGCAACTCTACCAAGATGTTTCATCTTATTAGAGAACTAACTATTTTAGTATATATATTTGAACATCTATATCTAACTGTTACAATGTGTTAATTATTAGTGTTAACTAACTATTACATTATATTTTTTATAACAGTTTACATTATATTTATCTTAATAGTTAAAATTAACTGTTATATTATACATATTATAACAGTTGTATATAACCGTTATATTATGTTAATTATTATAAGTATAATAAACTAATACTTTATAGTAATTATAACAGTTGAAACTAACTGTTATGTTATATATGTTATGACAATTATATCTAACCATTACATTATGTTTATTACAATTATGTCTAACCAATACATTTTATTTAATATAATTGTTATAAGTATACAGTACAACTATAACAGTAGTTGTAACAGTTGTTCATATATTTTACTTCAACTAAGATTATATACATTGGTTATAATATAACTCATGCTTCAAGCATATTAAACACATAATAACGTGCATTATTGTATATATTACAAATATTACTTATGTTAAATATGTATTATAACGTTTTATAACGTTTTATACTATATCAGTTACATAAGATAGGAATATTATTCGATATGTTATACATATTGTAATTGTCATTATGTATACGACATTATGTGTTTTTTGCTATTCAGGTGTAAGTGTGTTTTTTTTCGGCTTTTGGGAGTTTTATTTTAGGTAAACTCATTATGACACAAAAACCTCTTTTTCGCTTACATCTTAGAGGGTTTGGGAATTGTTTGTTTCGTGCTCTTTCCTTATTATTGTTTGGTTATGAGTTTATATATTCTTATGTAAAAAAGGTAATTATTAGTGTTTTATTTTTTTAGAGCATTGTCTGCTCCTACTGTAAGATGGGCTGATGATGATGACGATGATGATGATGATGATGTAATGATGATGTAATGATGATGTAATGATGATGATAATGATGATGTAATGATGATGTTAATGATGATGTAATGATGATGATAATGATGATGATAATGATGATGTAATGATGATGATAATGATGATGTAGATGATGTTGATAATGATGATGATAATGACGATCATGATCATGGTGATGATGATGATGATGATAATATTGTTGATGATGATACTGTAATGATGATGATGATGACGATGATGATGATGACAATGATGCTGATGACGATGATGTTGCGATTATGATGACGATGATGATCATGGTGATGATGATGATGATGACGATGATGATGTTGATGACAATGATGTTGATAATGATGATGATCATGGTGATGATGATGATGATGATGACGATGATGATGATGATGATGATGATGATGATGATGATGAAAATGATGATTAAGATGATGATGATGATGATGATGATGATGATGTAATGATAATGATGATGATGATGATAATATTGTTGATGATGATACTGTAATGATGATGATGATGACGATGATGATGATTATAACGATGATGTTGCGATGATGATGACGATGATGTTGATAATGATGATGATAATGACGATCATGGTGATGATGATGATGATGATGATGAGGATGATGATGATGATGAAGATGATGATGATGATGATGATGATAGTGATGATGATGTAATGATAATGATAATGATGATGATGATAATATTGTTGATGATGATACAGTAATGATGACGATGATGACGATGATGATGATAACAATGATGATGATGATGATGATGATGATGACGATGATGTTGATAATGATGATGATAATGACAATCATGATCATGGTGATGATGATGATGATGATGATGATGAAAATATGATGATGATGATGATGATGATGATGATGATGTAATGCTAATGATGATGATGATGATAATATTGTTGATGATGATACTGTAATGATGAAGTTGATGACGATGATGATGATGATGACGATGATGATGATGACGATGATGTTGCGATTATGATGACGATGATCATGATGATGATGATGATGATGATGATGACGATGATGTTGATAATGATGATGATAATGACGATCATCATCATGGTGATGATGATGATGATGGTGATGAAAATGATGATGATGATGATGATGATGATGATGATGATGTAATGATAATGATGATGATAATAATATTGTTGATGATGATCCTGTAATGATGAAGATGATGACGATGATGATGATGATGACGACGATGATGATGACGATGATGTTGCGATTATGATGACGATGATGATCATGATGATGATGATGATGATGATGATGATATAATGATGATGATGATGATGATAATGATGTAATGATGATGATGCTGTTGATGATGATGATGATGATGATGAAGATGTTGACGATGATGATGATGACGATGATGATGACGACGATGATGATGATGATAATGAAGATGAAGATGATGATGATGATCATGATGATGTTGTTGACGATGATGATGACGACGACGATGATGATGATGATGATATATGAAACTACCGGGAAACTACTTGTAAACTACAAAGTATTCAAAGTATTCAAAGTATATACCAATGTTTGTAATGTTCGTCAGCCTTTGAGTTGATAATGATGTTTAACATCTTTCTTGGTATTTAGACTAAGTTGGTTTATCGGAAAAACAAAAAAAAAAATATTCAAAGTAACAATGTATTCTAATAAACAAGTATTATGATTGAAAACAAGTGTTTGTAATGTTGGTCAGCCTCCGAGCTGATAGTGATGTTTATGCAACCTTCTAAGTCTTAGGACTAAGTTGGTTGATCACAAAAAAAAAAAAAAACAAAGTACTCAAAGTAATCAATCTACTAAAATAAACAACGAAAATTAATAAATAATAAGTGATTGTAATTTTAGTCAGCATTTGAGCTGATAATGATGTTTATGCAACCATCTAGGTCTTCGACTAAGGTGCTTGATCGAAAACTAATAATAGTACATAAAGTAATCAACATACTCTAACTATCAATAAATATAAAAGAAAATACGTGTTTGTAGTGTTAGTCAGCCATCGAGCTGACAATGATGTTGCTCAACCATCTGAGTCTTTGGACTAAGTTGGTTGAATCCTAGTTAAGTTTGATGTTTTTTTTTTCTTATTTTTTTCTTTGTTATGTTTACATTTGTTTATTGCATATTTGTTATGTGATCAAGGTTGTATTGTGGTTATTTATTTTGTTTGTCTTTTTTTTGTTTTCTTTTTTTGTGATATTATGCATTGATAAAAAAAAATATGAAAAATAGACAGGCGACACCGTATTATAAAATAAACAAAAACCATTTATATTCTGTTTAAACAAATAATGGTTGAATAGTGCTAATGGTTTAATGTGTATTCTAGATTTAACATTAAAATATTTAATACTGTATGATATATTCAGTCCATTCATTCATATCGTTCATTAGATTGAGATCGAACGCTCAAATCAATGTGAAACTTTTAAGCTTAATCAAACCTCCTACATGAGCGAAACGCAAATTAAACCATCCACTTGGCATCGTCATGGTCTTTACCATGTACAATGCGATAGTACAGTGCGTACCATGTACGAAAATCGTACGTGACGACACTGAAATTACGATACACCGCAAATTGTAATTATAGTAAAGAAAAAATTAGAGCAAAAAAACAAAAAAAAACAATTAGAGTTGTAAACGCTAATTATTGTGATAGAACATTTTCACATAGGAAATTTATTATACTTTATTTAAGTACTCTATACTAGCTTATGTTTATCCGTGCTGTAATTATAAACACTAAATTATTTAGACATACGAAAACCGTCAGCCCGTATATTTTGACGTCATTATGACGTTAGTACTATTTGTCTCATAGATATATACTATTTGTCTCAACTCATACTGTTGTCGTTTAACTATAAAATTTTCACATGTAAATTCATGAAAATGTTCACACGGGCGAGAATGTTGTCGACAAACGGAGTTATACAACAAGCGTTGCGTAAACATTACAACCGTACAAATTACCCTTCTTACAACTGGACACAAAATGTAAACTTTACGGTGTAGCGTCGACGCTTAACTGTGGTAAAATAGTCTGAAATGTACGTACGAATGTTTTTAGTGACGGCATACGATTTCAAAATAATTGGACGGGTACATATATTAGCATATGCATGTTTGCGACCGACATTTATATTTTCAGAGACCCAAATAAGCATTAGTAAACAATTAGAATGTATGTTTTTTCCCAAAATCTTCAAATTCTTAATTAGCGTACACCACGCTAAATAATAGTATTCACTATTCAAACGTACACGCTAATAGCGATTGGCGGTGTACTGTACTTTCTGGATTCTGGAGCTCATCAACAAGTTGCCGTACAAAGGATTGATAGACCACTTGCAAATCAAAGCAGACGAACAAATTCTAGAAATAGTACTTTATATCAGGCACTGTGCTGGTGAGAACTGTGCTGGTGAGAATTGCTAGAAGGGTATTTATGTCGTTTCCAGGATATCTGTAATGCGACGTGTAAATGCTAAAGATTGATCAAATGCAGAAATTGACCACTGCTGTACTTTTAGCAATTTTGCCATACTTTCCAGTTTGAATTGCCATGAAGTTTCACACATGAAGTTGCTTCTTCTCCAGATTTACTATCATTTACGGAATTTTAGCGGGTATGTTACTCTCTCTTTGCCCCCTTTGTGCTTAGCAATTTGCATATAAATACTCACTTTTTGACGAGGTTGTTGAGATTCCTGCTTAATCTTTTTTCCGTCCTTAATTTAGAACTATACAGTTCAATCTACACAATTGCGGCGTTGCTATGCTGCGCTGCTACGCCGCTGCGCCGCTAAGTTGCTATGCTGCTATGCTGCGCTGGTCTGGAATCGCAGCTGCGCTGCTCTGGCATTGCAACTGGGCTGCTCTGAAATCGCAACTATAGCAGCCTAGCCCTAGCTACTAAGTACCCAATTCTGTAACCGTGTTACACCGTCTCTCTCAAACACACGTGTCTTCACACAGTCGGCGTAGGAAAAACATTGGGCACCTGTCAGCAAATGGGAAGACGAAAAACGAAACCGCATTTTTGTGCGACAGCGAAAGGTATTTTAGGGTTTCGACACGTCGACAATGTGGCGTACGGACATTACGAAGTCACAAAATTGTACAGCGTGCGGAGAGACGCCTCAAATTGAAGCTGAGTGGAAGTTTCGCCTCATTTTATGTACCACTTCATCTGTCACATTGTTTCGTGCACGTCTACGTAAGCCATTTTCTTAAGTAACAAGTTATTTGCGTTTTCATCTGAATGATCTTAAAGATGTACGGAGAATCTTCGCTAAAAAACAAAGTAACAAGATTAAGTTTCGGTTACATGCCAAAATACCCTAATTGACCGTCAAATTTAAACTCAACGGTACTTAATTCTATCATTGTGTACTTAAAACGTACAATCTTTGACAAGGTGACATAAATGACTGTGCGCAACCAAAATAGTCACTGCCATGATCATTTCCCTATTTAAATTCCATATTTCAGTGTACCGCCCACTATTATTGTGGCACAGTTTTGTGGCACCACTTTTAGAGTTCCACAGTACGGCAAAACAATTTACTTACTCTTTTTCTTGTACTCTACGGCCATATTCTTCTTCGATACTCTACTACACCGCGAATCGTAATTAGAGTAAAGAAAAAACTAGAGTAAAAAAAGAGAAAAAAATAATTAGAGTTATGAACTCTAATTTGTGTGATAGAACTTTTTCAAAAAGAAATTTACTCTAATTTATTTAAGTATTCTAATTCGACGTGCTGAATATCTCTACTGTAAATTAGGTATTCGTACAAAACCTGACAAAACGTATAGTTTATCGTCACTATGACGTTTGCACTATGCGGATTGTTAAAACGCAGTTACATGATAACGACTTGTAATAAATCATTATTTGTACTTTTTTACTTAATAAAGTACAATTTTGCACGGTCAGACACCGACCGTACGCCACACTATTTAAAACGACACTGTATTAAAGTTATTAACGCTCATTCAAAAAATACCTTAAATGACGTAAAGAATAATGTAGAATAATGTACTCTATTTATGGGGATAGAGTCAAAATTTGGGGTGACGGAATTAGCGTATATTACGCTAATTACGATTCGCGGTGTACTCTACTGAATCTTGCAACTTTTTGTACATTACAGTACTATACTAAAGAAACCTAGTCTGTACCGTAGTGTAGTGTACGGAAACTGCATCACTCTGAAACCATGAATTCCAGATCATGGTACAGTATGGTCTTGCAAAAACTGCAAGTGTAAACATGTACGAAGGATACCGGCCCGTATCGCCAGTAAATAGTGTACGTAAAATTTCTTATGGCCGCTTCCGCTACAATTTCTTATGGCCTCTCGGATCTTCCACCCAAGGATCCAATCCACATCCACGATCTTCGGGGGTGTGGACTATGGAGTTTAGTTTGTTATGGTTGTGTAGTCAATTTGTATAGTGTCATCTTTAGTAAATTTGCTTGGTTTTGGCAGTTATTCCAGTTAGATTTGGTGTCTTCACATGTTTTCTTTTCCTTAGTTTCCTTTGGCTAATTTTTTAGCATCAAACGTTTTTTCCTTTTATTTTTTGAAACCCTTTGTACCTTTATGGTTTTTTCCATCGCACTTTTGACATAAAAGATTTCTCAAATAACTACACCGTGAATTTCTATTAGCGTAATGAAATAGATAGCGTAATGAAACAATTAAAGTTATTTACGCTAATTGGGAATTTCAGTTTTTTTTCAAAAAAACTTTTATTCTAATTTATCATTAACTCTAATTTGTAAACTGCTTTGTAAAATTTTTCGGCGCATAATATATCCACACTAAAATATGTGCATGTACGAAATTGTTGAAATCGTACGCCGTCGCGTTTTTTTGACATCCACGTCTGCCGGAAAATATTTACGCAATTACATGTTAGCGCGACTACGGGACATCGTAAATATTTTTTCTGTACTTTTCTACTTTAAAAAGTACAAAATAGTACGGCTCTGACAGTCTGTACACCACCCTATTTAAAATGGCACCATATTAGAGTTATAAACCCTATTTAATGGGGTACCTCAAATAACGTTTAAAAACATTTAGAATCATTAATTCTATTTGAGAATTTGCCGAAAAAAATAGGGTACCTCAATTAGAGTCATGAACGCTAATAGCGATTCACGGTGTACCGTTACAAAGGTACAAGCCCAGAAGTCCTTTACCTTGAATAGAGTGCTCAAGTGATCCAATGTTTGTGACGTGACTTGTGCAGTACGGTGAAATTATGAAGACGGTATTGTACTTTCTGGATTCTGGAGCTCATCAACAAGTTGCCGTACAAAGGATTGATAGACCACTTGCAAAACAAAACAGACGAACAAATTCTAGAAAAAGTACTTTATATCAGGCACTGTACTGGTGAGAAATGCTAGAAGGGTATTTATTAGTGTTGTGTATCGGTAAGGATTTTCCGATAACCGATATGGGCCATTTTTCGGGGACCCGATAATCGATATATTGGTACAATATATCGCTATTGGTGTTATCGCCGATAAGTAGCCGATAATATCGGCTACTTATCGGCGATAATGCCGATAACGATAACTATCGGCGATAACTGTACGAACCGTACAGATAAATGTACGGCCTGTACACTCATATGTACGTCTTATTCCCCCGACAGTAGCCGGCATAATATATGTACGGCTTTAGTACGGCTCCAGTTAAAGCGATGTACCTTCCACATCCGACGCCGTGGCTTTGTCCCTTTCTTTTTTGAGATCCACTAAAAACCTGCCACGTGTCAATCCATCGACTTTTTTGGCCAAAGCCGCCAAAAAAGCCATTCTGAGATGTCGGCGCTCACGCTGACCGTCCGCTCTTATTTTATCATTGAATGTCGTCCGTTCGATTCTAGCCGCGCGCATAATGTTATTCTGCATCCGTTGTACTTTGAGTCCGCCGTCTTTTTACCGTTTCATGATAATCAGTTTATCGGTACAATTCCGTACATTCCCGTCAAATTTATGTACAGTTAACCGCCTAAAAAGTACTACAAAGTGCAACGTATTTTTTCGTCAAATTCCGTACATTTCCCGTAAAAAGCCGTACATTTCACGTAAATTTCCGTTCAGTTTACCGGACAGAAAGCATTCCGGACAGAAAGTACAGAAAGTACAAATATATCGGGACCGCCGACCGTTCGATAACGATAACTATCGGTATCGGTGTTATCGCGATAAGTTTTTTACCGATACACAACACTAGTATTTATGTCGTTTCCAGGATATCTGTAATGCGACGTGTAAATGCTAAAGATTGATCAAATGCAGAAATTGATCACTGCTGTATTTTAGCAATTTTGCCATACTTTCCAGTTTGAATCGCCATGAAGTTTCATACTGATAAAGTTGCTTCTTCTCCAGATTTACTATCATTTACGGAATTTTAGCGGGTATGTTACTCTCTCTTTGCCCCCTTTGTGCTTAGCAATTTGCATATAAATACTCACTTTTTGACGAGGTTGTTGAGATTCCTGCTTAATCTTTTTTCCGTCCTTAATTTGATGTATTTTTGAGTTAATAATGTGTCTGTTTTATTCACGGTTCATAGACCTGCGTTCACGAATGCTGTCTAGAAATGCTATTTATTTGATTTTACATTTTTTAAAGTTCATTGAAATTTGTTTCCTGTCTTCGGTTTTGTTCTTGCCAGGAATCCGCCGAATTTGGCGTTGAGTCCTTCTCTGTCCTCTGAAGGCACTGCACTTTCACTATGGCGGGAGGTTTTCGAGATGACGACATTTCAGAGGACGCAGAAATTCCTGTCTCTCGTGGTGCACCTACTGCTTATTTATTGCTTCATGTCCTTTTGTCATACTTTAGATTGTAGAATGTGGTGCAGGTTGTGCAATGGGTACGTGCTGTTTAAATGGCAGCTACTTTCTGCATTAGTCCCTCCATTAGTCAATAGTTCTTGCTAAGTCCTAAGAAAGTTGAGGAAGTGTGTCTGTTACTGTTTTACAAGACTACTTTTGAAGTAAACAGGCTTCTTTATCTTATATTTTGGAAATGCAATTTTTCCCGTTAATTGCCATATAGAACGACATTTCTGATGCCGTGGATGTGCAGGTTGTTATTATCGTTTGATTTGGGCTTTTGACAGGGACAGATTGTTTTTTTGTACGGAAATGCCATAGGTGGGCTTGTTGTGGTGTCTTCCAGTTGTATATTTGAGATTATTCTCTTTCAGCCGATTGCTTGTTCTTGGATCGTCTGAATGCTAGCCCTGGAAAGAATTAAGTCCTGTTTCTGGAATCGCTAATTACGGTTTGGTGTGACACCATACGGTTTTCTTATGTCACCGAGCTTTTACTAGTTTATATTGCAGGAACTTCTCCTTGTTATTCATTATTGTCTGTCTTGCATACCATTGGAACTGTGTGACAAATTAAAGACTTTTTCTTTTGATTAACCTTTGGGTGTCCCTAGTTGATCTTTTTTTCCAAGACACTGATTGTGTTAGGCACGGGCGGGCATTTTTCTTTAATAATCCGTTTGTGTTGTCTCTAATGCTCATCGCAGCCATTGTTTTTGTTGTTTTTGCAGGGACGAGTGTTTTGCAAACGAAAGATGCTTCTAATTTTGTTGTTACACCTGGGTCATCGACAGCGCCAGAGATGTCTTCTGAAATTCCCGATAGTCATGTGACGGCAAGCTTGGGAGAAAGTCGGCAGCCATCGCCTGGATCTCATGAATGGGAGTTGTTGAGTCTATCTCAGGTAGGTTCTCTAAACGTCAACAACACAGTTGATTTTGAAGGGAAATTTCATTTTGGAGTATGAAATCCTTTACTCCCAAGTAGAACTATGTATTTGTGGGCTTCAGTACTGGAGATTGTTCTTTTCAGGAGCTTACACATGTTTATTGCTGAAACATGTGCTGTCTTTCTACAGTCATTGCAATCGCTAAACGTAAAGGTCTGTACGCCATTATTTACAGTCTGGCTGCTAAATACGCTGCAGACGTTCATTAGATGTGCCCAAGTGTGCTCCTAACATGGACGCTGTTTTGTCCTTTGACAGGCCAGCCTGACACCTTCAACTATTGAGCCAAGTCGTAATTCTCCGTGTCTTGCCCCGTCTAGCAGTGTAATTTCGCTTGGGGGGCTTGGAACGAGTCTAGTTGATTCAGCCCATTTTGATGCTCCTGAGTTCCGGCTGTCACATGCACCATCTATTGCTCCATCAGGGTCGCCTACAGAAAATGTTGCCATGGGGCCATCCGAACCTGCGAGTGTTGCGCCGAGATTTTCTGATCCAATGGCGGATTTGCACGAACAGCCATCAGTGTCTGGAGGCACAGGAGGGCCCATGTTTGTGATGTGGCAACGCGAATTTCAACCGTCTGGCTCTTCTACTGGCCCAGCCTTGTTAGCTGTTTCAGCTGCTGGAGTTCTCAGTGGGGTCACACCTACGGTTCAGACTGCGAGTGTCTCTCAACCTAGCGTGTCAGGCATGAGTCACGCAGGCTTGCCTTTCTGCTCAGACCAGCTCTGGTCTTCTCTTGGTCCAGCACAGATAAATAACGAAGTACCACTGGGGCATGAGAAGTTTGGTGGGGAATCTGGAGGAAATGCGAGTTCTGGACAGGTTTCTAACCTAACAGGAAGCACCTTCTTTAATAATGAAAGTCAGCCAATGGCCGGTGTCACAGAACTCAATGCTTACTTAAGTGAGAGCTTCGGCAGGGAAAGTTGGCAAGTAACCCTTCCTGCTGGGACTGTGTCATTCCTAGGCAGTGCTTCCTCTGGTGGTCTAAACTTATCCACGTCATCACTGCCACCTGGCAGTGTTGTGCTAGGACCTCTTCCTCATACGCATCAGGGGCCAGTTAGCTCGGGAAGGGAAGGAGAATCACGGAGTTGGACACTTCTTCAAACTGACATGCCAGCTCCTCCTCCGACCGGTCTCTCTGTTCAAGACACGGGCCTGGTTTTTCCTTGTGGATCACAGAATCGTCCAAATACCCTTGAGGGGTCTGGCGGAGTCGACTCTGCCGAGGATGGTCTTTCGTCATTTGACTCAGAGGACAGTCTTGGGTCTGAATCTGGGCCTGAGGGCAACAGGGCACCTGCTGAGGCTGTCGACGATGGTGTTTGCGATGCACAGGCTAGTGGTGATCTTTTGGGTGTGTCTAGGAGAACCTCCAATGAGGAGATTCAAGACCAAGTTAGTGAACGCGAATGCGACACTCCGGAGGCTATAAGAGCAGCTAATAATCAGGGGCCATTGGCTGGTAGTCGAAGGAACGCGGCCCAAAGGTCAAGCTGGCTTAGCCTCAGCCTGGGAGAAACATGGTGGAGCGAGAGGGGAGGCTTGGTGAGACGCATCTGGGCAGGTCTGGAGGAGCAGCAAGGTGCTTTGTGGGCCACTGCTTTGACTGCGGCAGTTGTGGGGCTAGTATTTCTTGCTCAAAGATGGCAGTTGGAGAGGCGCCGAAATGAACAACTGCAGTTGCTATTGAAAAAGCGAGATGACGTAAGTTTGCCTGAACACCTTCAAATCAGGAAAGGTTGCTCAGAAGGGCACACTCAGGACAAGTATGGTCCAGTTTTTGGCCATGAGGATTCAGTCGTTATACTTCAATTTGGACTAGCGCATGTGGGTTAAGCTTTTGGTGGTTTTCTGTAAATTATTCACTTGCAAAAATTGTTATAGCTTCTGATGTATGTGAATGCACTGCACTGTTCTGTCCGCATGCCCATGGATTTTGTTTCTGTTAGACGACAGAATTGATTCCTCAATGTAGAGGTTGAAGATGTTCCGGTTGCGGTGCACAGGGTTCTACGTCGGTATTATTTTTGATTGTGCCAAAATTTGACCATCAAATGCGTGCGTTTACTATTGCTAAGGTGTCTTGCTCATTGATTACAAAAAAGCTTTTCAGTTAACTCAAACACAGGGCATTTCCAACTACAGAAAGCATGGAATTGTCGTGAATTCCATAAAGCTATGAAGGATTTTGAGGAATGGCGTAAGGTTTGCCAGCCTGATCTTGAGATTTATTCATTTTCTGAATTTAACAGATTGAACAAATTTACAGTTGGAGGAAATTTTTAATGACCTGAGTTTTTGATGCACATGTGCGGTCGGGGGGGGTTATGTATTGCAGAGAATCAATCAACTGAAAGCACAAATGGTCCGACTGACAGAAGCCATGTCCCGCCAGCACCGTGTTCCTGTTATTCGAACTTCTGCGTCTTTTCCCAGGTTGTCTTCGCTTGGTTGATACCTTCACGCGGCAGTTCTTCACCATCTATGCAGGCAGAATTTTTGGAGGAAAAATGATGTCTTTTTAGCAAAGTTCCATCTTGGCTCTCAGTCCAGAAATGTTGTTTACTGAGCATAGTTCTGCCCTGGGACAAATGACATTTTGTACAAAAAACCAAATTAGAGTAAAGTTTTGTGAGGCTCTTTCACGTACTTCTCGGTTTCTCCATGATACGCTCATGGTAATGTTTCTGCTTCCCACACTTGTACATAAAAGATATAGTAGAGACTTCGTAGTATTGGGGCCATGTGTCCTTTTAGGTAAGGGTAATTAAGTCGTCGTTGGTTTCTATATGTTATTCGTACTATCCTCTATGGGCAAAAGAGATAATTAACGCATGGGTTTCTTCTCATTTGTGTATGTAAGTCGGGTTCAGATTTCTTTGCATGCGGCTTAACAGCTGATATTGGTCTTGGGTAATGTGATAAAATCCTACAAAAACTTAAAATCGAGCTGTGTGCATGACGTCAAGCATGCGTGCGGTGTTGAAGCTGTTGGTTTGTATCCAACGAACAGTTCTTGAAAAGGCCAAAAAGCTTGTAGTTCCTCTGTTTTAGAAAACTAAACAATTAAATTACACATATTCTGTTAGTTGTCCCTGGCCCGTACCTATGTTAACTTACGGATAGGAGTTTGAAGAAGAAGAAAAAGAAAAACTTAACTTTAAAAAAATATATTACTTTCAAGTAAAACGATTACAAATTGTATTTATGAATACAAGACAGAAAAAGTTAACTTCGATGACAAAATATTATTTTCACGTGAAACGATTGGAAACTCTGAATTTATGAAAACAAGACAAAGAAAAGTTAACATTTACAAAGATCTTGTCATGTAGAACCAGGCATCAGAGGGCATATCCTTGAAACCAACGCTCCAGATATTAAGAGAGAATATGAATGTTTGGATTTATCCATCACCCAACTTACCCATGTTATCCATGTTTGAGCGTAGATCTTTGAGTTTAAGAAATAATGTTTGGGTTTAAGAAATAAAGTTCCAGAATGAGACATCATATTAGGTTTAGGGAATGATGTTTGGGATTCAGATATAATATTCAGTTTCAAAACTTTGCCAAGTCATGAATCTGCGTGATTAAAATTAATTACGAATGGATAGAGCACAAAGTAGAGAACATATTTGTGTACGGAGTGGTAATGAAGCCTGGAACGGTAACAATCATGATATGAAACTGTGAGAATGGTAACAGTGGACCAAAACTATGGAGCGGCAATAGTAAACCCGCACTACAGAGTACAGATTAGTGTACAGAGTGTTAATTAACGAGATTCCCACTGTCCCTATCTACTATCTAGCGAAACCACAGCCAAGGGAACGGGCTTGGAAGAATCAGCGGGGAAAGAAGACCCTGTTGAGCTTGACTCTAGTCCGACTTTGTGAAATGACTTAAGAGGTGTAGCATAAGTGGGAGGCTTTGCCGCAAGTGAAATACCACTACTTTTAACGTTATTTTACTTATTCCATAAGGTGGAGGCGGGGCTTTGCCCTTGCTTCTAGCATTAAGACGTCCGTCGATCCAGGTAGAAAACATTGTCAAGGTGGAAAACATTGTCAAGTGGGGAGTTTGGCTGGGGCGGCACATCTGCTAAAAGATAACGTAGGTGTCCTAAGATGAGCTCAACTAGAACAAAAATCTCGTGTGGAACAAAAGGGTAAAAGCTCATTTGATTTTTATTTTCAGTACGAATACAAACTGTGAAAGCAGGGCCTATCGATCTTTTATTTTTTGAGAATTTCAAGCCGCAGGGCCTATCGATCCTTTAGTTTTTGGGAATTTCAAGCTAGAGGTGTCACAAAAGTTACCACAGGGATAACTGGCTTGTGGCAGCCAAGCGTTCATATCGACGTTGCTTTTTGATCCTTCAATGTCGACTCTTCCTATCATTGTGAAGCAGAATTCACCAAGTGTTGGATTGTTCACCCACCAATAGGGAACGTGAGCTGGGTTTAGACCGTCGTGAGACAGGTTAGTTTTACCCTACTGATGAACCGGTGTCGCAATAGTAATTCAACTTAGTACGAGAGGAATCGTTGATTCACATAATTGGTGATTGCGCGAAGCTACCATGTGTAGGATTATAACTGAACGCCTCTAAGTCAGAATCCATACTAGAAGCGACACTTTTTACCTCCTCGGATATTACCCGACTAAAAATAGAGCCGCCTCGTGTGTCTCCAAGAGCATACGTCGAGACTTTGTCTTAACCAATTCCCAATGTTTGGGGAGATAAATCCTTTGCAGACGATTTAAATCGGAACGAGGTATTGTAAGTAGCAGAGTAGCCTTGCAGCTACGATCTACTAAGATTTAGCCTTTTGTTCCAAAGATTTGTTCCTTTTCGGAACTACCCCCAACCCCCCATCCCTTCGCCTCATCCCCCTTTCCTTTACCCCCTCTACTCGCGCGGGTGCAAAACGCTGTGGTTTCCGGACGGAGAGTACGAGGAGAGAAAATCCGAACAAGGGAACAATGCGATTCAAAGGTCAGCACACTGGAAGAGTCGCCGAAAACCTCGAAATTTGGTTGTGTATTGGAATCAGTGTACGCCGAGTTAGAAATTTCGAAATTTTGGCTAAGTGTCGGAATTCGTGTACTCCGAGTTGAAAACTTGGAAAATTTGGCCAAGTACTGGAATTCGTGTACGCCGAGTTAAAAAACTTCAAAATTTGGCTAAGTACGGGAACCCGTGATTTTCGAAACTAGGTTTGATACCCAAAACCCGCGAATCTCCTAATTAGGCTTAACACCCAAACCCGAGAATTGCGATATTGGGGGTTAAAAAACCCAAACCCCGAAATTTGGAATTTAGGCTAAACACCCAAACCCGTAAATTTCGATATTTGGGGCTTAAAAAACCCAAACCCGTGAATTTCGAATTGGGGCTTAATACCCAAACCCATGATTTTCGATAATGGGGGCTTAAAATACCCAAACACCAAAAACTAAAAAAATTGGCTAAGTACCGGAATACGTGTACGTCGAGTTGAAAAACTACCAAATTTGGCTAAGTAACGGAATCCGTGTACGCCGAGTTGAAAACTTGGAAAATCTGGCTAAGTGTTGGAATCCGTGTACGCCGAGTTGAAAAACTTCCAAATTTTGGCTAAGTACCGGAATCCGTGTACGCCGAGTTGAAAAACTTCCAAATTTGGCTAAGTACCGGAATCTGTGTACGCCGAGTCAAAAAACTTCCAGATTTGGCTAAGTAACGGAATCCGTGTACGCCGAGTCAAAAAACTTCCAAATTTGGCTAAGTGTTGGAATCCGTGTACGCCGAGTTTAAAAACTTCGAAATTTTGGCTAAGTACCGGAATCCGTGTACGCCGAGTAAACTGTGGAGCGGTCACGGTAATGACACAAAACTGTGGGAACGGTAACAGTGGTAAAATAATGTGGAGTAGTAACTGTGGTCCCACGAAACTGTGGAGCGTTAAAGGGCGGAGAGGGGGAGGGAGAGGGGGAGGGAGAGGGGGAGGGGTAGGGGGAGGTGGCAAGAAAAAGGGAGAGGGAGAGATGACATGTGTTCTTGCAGGAGACGCTCCGACAGTTGGCGCTGGCGAAGCCGCGGGAGCATTGCCCGCCACAACCGGCGCCCCGGCCTCCTTGATCGTCACCTTTCGTACGGCCGGCTCAGCAATGGGACGAACAGGCGCCACGTGGCAAGTCTTGGTGGTGCGAAGCCGCACACTGGCGACGCTGGTTGGAGGCTCTGCACGAAGGCCATGGAAGACGAGTCCATCGAGAGAAGTACCAGAAACGGAGTAGGACAAGTGTGACAAAAGAACCGACGGTTGCAGGGCTTGCGCCATTAAAGAGGAAAATAAAAGGGAAAAGTGGCGATGAGAGTGGTAGAAAGACAAGAGGACGGATCAAAACGATGGGAGAGGGGGAAAAGGAAATTCAAATTTTGGCTAGTGGGGAAGCTTTTAAATGTAGGGGAAGTGAAATGCGTTGTGTATGTGGAAGCCTTTTGCCGATAAAGTGGTGCCACAAAAATGTGGAACGGCAATATTGGTGCGGTATTGTCAAGTACATAAATGAGTCCGAACTTAAAGGTTTAGACTAGTACTGTACAGTACTGTACTGTACACCGCAACTGGTAATTAGAGTAGATAATGCTAATTTGGTCGCCCTAAATTTCGACTCTATCACCTTAAATAGAGTAAATGATTCTAAATTTTTCATTATACTATTTAAGGTAAGGTTTAATTAGCGTGAAAAATTATAATATAGGTTTATTTTTAATAGTGTGGAGCACGGACGACGTTTGACCGTGCAAAATTGTACTTTTATAAGTAAAAAGGTACAAATAATGATTTAATAGAATCGCGCTCGCACGTGAAATCGCACTAAACAAAAAAATCAATCACATCGAAATATAGCCGTTCGCACAACTCTCGTCCGTCGACAGCATCGTCGTCGGTGTGAACATTAACTGACATTCAGCACGACAAATAGTACTAACGTCATAATGACGTCAAACTATACGGACTGACAGAGTTTGTACGTCTACGTAATTTAGTGTTCATAACTACAGCGCGGATGATTATTGCCGACATAACCTAATATAGAGTACTTAAACAAATTAGAGTAAATTTCATCTGTGAAAAAGTTCTATCACATAAA
Organism: Zygnema cylindricum; assembly: GCA_037447655.1. Taxonomy (NCBI): domain Eukaryota; kingdom Viridiplantae; phylum Streptophyta; class Zygnematophyceae; order Zygnematales; family Zygnemataceae; genus Zygnema; species Zygnema cylindricum. The sequence goes on along the minus strand of JBBHKE010000423.1, from coordinate 163,667 downwards.
TTAGCGTTCATAACTCTATTTTTTTTTTATTTTTTTTAGGGTGAAGTTCCATTAGACGAAAAGTGAGGTTGTTTACAGAAATTCGGACCTCTCCGTGCTACGACGTACGTTTTATTTTGTTTTTCTGCGGAAAACAACATTACAGAGATTCTTGCTAATATTCTCCAAAAGTCTGGGAGCTAATTGTGACCGTTGGATATTTTTTCGCGAAGCATTCGCTTCGAAATTTTCTGTAATTGGTGATGTACCTCGCGAGGTGCATCATCAATTACAGAAAAAAATGAGCCGCGACACGTTGGATAATGAGTATACGTGTCAATGTGGCAACCAACGAAAATAAAAAAAATTCGCACACGATATACGCATTCAAAAATCCAGCAGAAAATACAAACGAAATCTCGTAACGCACTTTTGTCACGCTATTTTTGTTGTTGCCCGTTCGTCACACTATTTCTGGCAGCGCTCATTCGTCACGCGTATAAACAGGAGCCCTAAAAAAATGAGGTGGTATCTGACAAGGCGTCTGCAAAGAGTACAAAACGTGTTGAACGATGACCGGTACGCACGTACATGGTACGCAAATGAAGATTTTTGGTCGGTGTAAAAATCATTGACGATTTTCAATATCAAATCTATAGCTACGTGGCACCGCTTTTTTGTTACCACGTGGATTACAGACTCTCCACAATGGAATTTCGTTCAGATTGTAGCATTCTGTAATGTTTGCCGTACAATTACAGAATGTCCTAATTAGTGTTGGGTATCGAGGACCGTTTGCCGATATTCGATATATATTGAATTTCAGGTACCCGATAATCGATATATCGCTTCGATATATCGAATATCAAATCATTGCGATATATTGCCGATATATTGCCGATATATCGTATCGTCAATATATCGAAGCTGAAAAAAAAAATAAAAAAAAAATCCCACAGGTTTTCAAAGTCTCGTGACTTCGGACAAAGTGACTATAAAATCTTTGCCGGAAAGCCGGAAAGAAATACGGCTTTTTCCTGAAAGTCAGCGGAGTGAAGAGATCTCTGAGGTACATTGACGAGGTACACTTGTGAAGTGAACATACGTCATACGCAAGTACGATTTTCCAGATGAAAAAGGTCGGTTTCCAGATATTCGATGATTTTTGAGATTTGGTTGTCACCTTACGTGGAACCATGCATATCAGAACACGTATGTAAATATTTTTTACAAAAGATACGCGATGTACCCGAGGCCTCTGTAATACATAAATTTTGTTGTCCGTACTATTACTGAGACCTCCTCGTGTAACCATACCCCAAATAATTAGTCATTAGAATTTCAAAATTAGTACTTTTTTGTCGGTTACATTTTGCGGCGTCTACCTTTAGGTCACGGAACGAAAATCACGGCGTACGTGGCGTATCAGACGATTTGACTTTTTCGCTAAAATAACATATTATATAAAAAATTATAATATAAAATTTTAAAAATACTATATATCGCGATATATATCGCGATGGTTTATGTTGGTCTCGGTACGATATATTGAGGATCCTCCTCGATCGATATTCGATATATCGAATATCGAGATTATCGCGATATGAATTTACCCGATACCCAACACTACAAATTGTGTAATTTTCTTTGTCGTATTAAATGCAAACGGACAAAACTTAGTGACTTCCTTACTTTCCTTTGTCTTTGAAAATCGTGTGAAAAACTTCAAAAATTACGGCACGTGCAAATATGTGTTCCTATTTGTTTATACAAAATCCATAGTTTTAAAACACATCGCGCATGTGTTTTAAAGATAAGGTTGAAGATGACGTTTTTTGTCGTCGAAGTGGGTCGAAAAACACAAGACGCAAAATTTTCGTACATCCTAAGTTCGAGGGGGACGCAAATTGTACTTTACAAATTTGCGATTCCTTCGTACGATTGGAACTTAGGCAGTACGGCGCTAAGTTTTACAGGAAAACGACAAAAAAAACCCTTACTTATGCACATGGGGACACACCCTTAGCCGCAAAATTGAAATTTAATCGTCTAACCGTTACATTAAACTTAGACGCAAAGTGAAACGAAACCTCTTTAAGCTGAAGTACTATAAGTCTTGTACGGAACTATTGAAACGCACGAAACGAAATAAACTTTGTACACTATAATAAAATAAACCGGCGTAGAAATATCAATTGAAATTGAATGAATAAAATGCGCGTCGTCACGCGCGACGAAATCGAGCCATAGTATCTACAAATCAACATTCTTACATTGACAGCGAAATATTAGGATATTGGGCGAATTGGCGTCGGCCGAAATCGCGCAGTCAAATGTTTTGTTCGGTTCGCGTCTGTTATGTTTTGTTTCGTTCGGTACTGTACTTTTGTGTCGGTTCGTTTTGGTGCGATCGGTATTCATCTGTACGAATCGCACTCTGGTCGATTTTGAGTAAATATTGCAGTTAAAAGTGCTCTCACCGTGGGGCTCACGTAACGACAAAAAATGACTGTCTGCAACACTTTTATTTACATGTGGTTGTCGCAACTTTGTTACCGTAAATGTTCGCCGGCCGTGTGAATGGCTAATTTTATTATGACGGTCGACGTTCGCAAAGCGCGGCAAAATTTTAAGCGGTTGACAAAATATTTTGAAAGTAAAAGTTGTCTAACCGATTGACCGTCAAATTTGTACTCAACGGTGCTTTATTTGTACCAATGTGTACTTCAAACGTACCTTTTTTGACAAAATGACGTAAGTGAATGTGCGCAACCAAAACAGTCACTGTCATGATTAATTCCCTAAAATAATTATTATAAGTGCAGTTTTCGCACCAATTCCGTTACGAGTTTTGTTTTTATCGATATCCTGAAAAGCATTAAAGGTTTTTGTTCAACCTTCATGAAAACCACTTGTCCAATCATTGACCCACCATTTCTCATCTTAAAATATGCCAAGGAATTGGCAGAATATATATAATCCCTCTATTTTTTTCTGTTGTGTATAGAGAGCCTCTTACCTTTTTGTTACCCACCGATAATTTATATATACGTCTAGTTTATCGATAAGGCTAATATCATGATGAAATATCCAGAAAATTACAATATATCGCGATATGCTATCGTATCGATAACTATAACAATACCTCTATACTCTGATACCAAATGGATTGTCCCCCCTCCTCTACCCCCTTCGAGGTAGAATTGTACTTTATTTTTGTGCTTTATTGTTGTACTGCAATCGTACGAGCTCCCACCTCCCACCAAACGTTTTCCTATATCTTTTGTTAGTCTCGGAGCAATATATCGGGCCTTGTCACCATTCAATATTTGGATATATTGATATCGGACTTATCGCGATATAAATTTCCCATTAAGTAACACTAGTAGTTATTCACATGACCAATTTCTCTCTTAATGGTGGCCATAGTAATAAAGCTTGCCCCGGTGATAACACCTATTTTCTCCACTCTACGTTTCACGCATGTTTTATTCACCACCAACCTTAAGCTTTGGCTTGGCATCCCTCATCCTTTTTTACTCAACGCTCTCATTAACTAATATGGCCATGTCGTTCAACTTCATGACATTCATTTGCTTCATTTCTCCCTTGAGAGAAAGTTAGTTTAAACACATTGTGTTCGTGGCATTGGCGAATCATACTTGCGAGGAGGAAATTTAGTTTGTTAAGGTTTTCAAACACTCTTATTTTGCGACATCTTGGTATTGTTTTGCTCGATGGTGCCCATAGCGTTTTTAGTGCCATTGTTTTACCAACACACTGTCTTGATTACATTTATTGTTCCCGCGTTGCTGCAAAACAGTAACGGACTGTGTTTACTCAAGATTAACTGTCATTTTTTTGTGAATGAAGGCTGAGAGGTTGATGGTTTTCGTTTACTCAAATGGAGTTTTGGCAAGATGCTACAAGGTTTATTTGCCTAGATAAATACTTGTGTGACAGGATTGTGTTCTTTCTTTGTTAAATTGTGTATGTAGATATTTCTTGGATGCTTTCTCCTCCCTGCCATATCATTCAATCGATGTTAAGTATTGTTCAAAATAAAACCATTAAATATTTTTATAAAAATGAATATGAGTAACAATTTCTAATTGTAATCCGTATCATTGAAAATAAAACCACTTAAGCATTTTATAAAATTGAATATCTATATATGATCCCTCCATTCAGCAGCATTGAAGGATCTTAAAACATTGATGAAACACGTAACGCGCAATCCCTTACACCTGCATCTAAATTCTCCGGGAAAGAAACAAGGATGGAGTTTTGGCAGGATGCTACAAGGTTTATTTGCCTAGATAAATACTTGTGTGACAGGATTGTGTTCTTTCTTTGTTAAATTGTGTATATAGATATTCTTGGATGCTTTTTCCTCCTTGTCATGTCATACCACGTCGACCACCTAGGCCATCAGATGTCCCGGCCTCTTATCGTTGAGCAATTCACTTAGGTCGTGTTGGTGAGCTTTCTCGAGCGGTTCGAGCCCTACAGCCATTCACCCTTGCCCCCGGATCTTCTTCCACTATTGAGGTCCTTCGAGCTATCCACCCTCTTGCACCTTCCCCTTTACCCCTTTCCATCCACGCTTTTGCGCCTTCTGAGAGTTTTACATTAGATCGGGAGGTTTTCATTAAGGCTCTTAGCTCTTCTCCTCACCTTTCAGCGAGGGAGGGGCTTGGGCACAGTGTATGAATTGTTTCGCGATGTTTTGCCCCCTGAATCGAGTGCCTCTCGGATTTGTAATCTTCTTACGGCCTCCCGCCTTGTGGCAGTCGCCAAACCTAATGGTGGGATCCGCCCTATCGCCGTGGGAGAGGTTTTATTTAGATTGGTGGATCGTGCGATATGTCTCCAGCTCCAACCAGCTTTCCATGATTATTTCTCTCCTTATCAGTTTGGAGTGGCCACGAGAGGAGGTTGTGAGGCCGTGGTCCACGGGGTTCGGGCTTTGTTTGATGTACATCCGAATTGGTTGGTCCTTCAGGTCGATGTTTCCAATGCTTTTAATACGGTGGATCGGAACGCGATTTTGTCAGAGCTTATGGCGGCTCCATCTCCGATTGTCCAATTATTCCCCTTCGTGAGGGCTTTCTATTCTTTGACAAGCAGCCTGTCCTTCTTGGCCGATGGTGATCTCATTCCTCTCTACTCTACAACTGGCACTCTCAAAAGCTACCCTCTCGGCGGTCCTTTGTTCGCCCTCGCTCATTACCGAGCTCTTCGTGCCTCCACAACCTCCTTCCCTTCTTGCCTCTTCCCTTCGGTTGCAGATGATACCCACATTATTGGGCCTAGAGAACAAGTCGTGTTGGCATATGATTTTTTCAAGGAACGTTTAGCCAAACTCAACCTTTCAATCCAACCTTCGAAGTATGTTATTCGGTCTCCTCAGGATATTACACTTTCCTTTACCCCCCCCTCTTGGTTTTCAATCCCCTTCTCCTTCCGATGGCATTCGTGTGCTAGGTTGCCCTTTTGGTTCGGATACTTTCTTTACCCAATTCCTGGATGATGCTTTACACACAGATTTGGCCCAGGTGGACGACCTTCCTCACCTTCACGATCCCCAAGTGGCTTTTGCTATGTTAACCAGGTGTTTTCCCCACCGCCCTTCTTACCTCACTCATACTTCCCCTCCCACCTTGACGTTTGTCTCCTCTCTTTCGGCATTTGAAGATCGCCTTATGGACGTCCTCCACACTCTGTTAGGTCGTGGGGCATTCGATCGCGAGTCCCGGCCCTCAGCCCGCTTTCAAGCTTCCCTCTTTGTATTTGTCGGGGGGTTGGGTCTATTATCAACTGCTAGTGTTGCTCCCGTTGCCTATTTGGGAAGTTGGTGCCTTATTACCTCTTCCCTTGTTTCCCGTTTCTTGGCTAGGGACACCCTTGTTCTAGCTACTGTGGTCCCGCCCGTTTGAGACGGTGTGTTAGCGTTCCAGCGGACTCTATTGGACGCATCACTTTCTCTTCCTCCCCATGCCCTAGTGGATGTGCCGATTTTCTCCACCTTGGTTACCACACCTGCTGAGCGTGTCCAGGAATCAATTTCCGATCGGGTTGTTGCCGCCATTAAATCTGACCTTCTCAATGCGCTTCCCTCTGATTCTTCGCGTGCCTGTCTTCTCTCTTGTGGTGGACCAGATTCTGGATCTTGGCTTTTGGCTACACCTATTTTGTCCACTCTCCGATTCTCACCTGCTCAATTCACCACCGCCCTCCGATTTCGCCTTGGCCTCCCCCATCCTCCTTTACTTGGCTCTCTTGTTTGTGCATGTGGTCGTGTTTTGGGGCCCGATAGTGTCCATCTGCTTCGTTGCTCCTATGGGGGGGATTTGATCCAGGCGCACGACACTATTCGCGACGTTGTTGCGACTATCGCTTCGGAGGGGGGCTTTTCTGTGTGTCGGGAGGTTTCTCACATTATTCCATCACGTCGGATCGATGTTGTTTTGCTTGATGGTGCCCGTCGCATTGCCGGTGATATTGTTTTGGCAAACCCTTCTTCGGCTACGGTTGTTGGTCGGGCGGCTCGAAATGTTGGGCTGGCGGCTCGTGATTCCGCTAAGGCGAAGGAGCGTGATTATGCCCACCGGGACCCTATGGATGACCTTATTCCGATGGCGGTCAAGATCTTTGGTTGTTTGGGTGTTGCACTGGACGAGTTTCTCCGTACTTGTGCTCGACGTGCTTTCTAGCGCCGAGGACCTGGGAGCCCTCCTCCTTCGGTCCTTACTTCTTTTTATCGTCAACGCTTATCGGTGGCTTTAGAGCAAGTGCAGGCTTCTATTATCCTCCGATCGGCTGTTGCGGTTATGCATCGTCGCCGTGTTCCGGAACTCCCTCAACGTGCTCCTCTAGGATGGGGGGACTTACGGGGTTGCTTTTTGTAGGTATTTAATTCATTTGGGGTTGGGGTTGTAGTTTTGGTTTTGTGAGTTGCCGTGCTTTTCATTTTGAGTTTGGGTGCTTTTATTTTCCTTGTTGATGGTTTCCTTTTTTTTTTTTTTTTTGTGTTCCCATCGCTCTCAACGTGCTCCTCTAGGATGGGGGGACTTACGGGGTTGCTTTTCGTAGGTATTTAATTCATTTGGGGTTGGGGTTGTAGTTTTGGTTTTGTGAGTTGCCGTGCTTTTCATTTTGAGTTTGGGTGCTTTTATTTTCCTTGTTGATGGTTTCCTTTTTTTTTTTTTTTTTGTGTTCCCATCTGCTCTATTTTTTTTTTTTTTGTAGTTTTTCAGTTTTGGCCATGCCACCCTTTTGGTACCCCCGGACTCCATCGTGCTTTTAAATTTTTATTTGTTAAGTATTGTTTAAAATAAAACCATTAAATATTTTTATAAAATTGAATATGAGGAACAATATCTAATTGTAATCCGTATCATTGAAAATAAAACCACTTAAGCATTTTTATAAAAATGAATCTCTATATATGATCCCTCCATTCAGCAGCATTGAAGGATCTTAAAACATTGATGAAACACATAACGCCCAATCCCTTACACCTGCATCTAAATTCTCCAGGAAAGAAACAAGAATGGAAGGATATTAACATGAAGTGTACTAGTTGACTCTTGTCGACCTTAGGCCTTGTCGTCAAACTGAAGAGTACCGTCATTAACTTCTTCAGTGGGCTTAGTGACAAAAAAATCTTGCTTATCTCAGGTACTCGCTCTTGCCGCTGGCACTCACAGCCTCTGGTTTTATTACAATAAGCATGATAATCAGCCTAGAGGGCTGTTTTCAGCCACTACTTGCAACTTTTTGACTACGGGCTGATGGCTCCATTTCAGAACCATCACTACAATTTCAGAACCTAAGGAGGCACATACCACCAGTAAATAAATACACTACTTCTGCAAACCATTTGGAATGGAGCTTTGAAAGTCAGGGCAAATTTTCCTGCAGGTGTTCGGAAAAAACTTCTTCAATAAGTTGAGACTGTCCTTGCCGACCTTCCACGACTTCAAGTACCCGACCCAATCTACTCAGAGCACTATTGACACGCTCGAGGAGGGAACTATTTTTGGGCCTAAAGGAGGCAAGTCGATCCTCAATTTTCTTGTCATCACATTCATCTGCAATAATAACATGGCCAATCAAGTGAAAGATTGTAAGTTGCATATTCTGCCGATAGTAGTTGATAGTGAGCACTTCACAAATAACGGACAAAATGACAAAACAGCACATCTGACAGTTTCAATTAGATGCAGTTTAGCAATCAACGACAATTGACTAAAATCGCCAGTTGAAATTTTGCATGGCAGTTCCAACCAACCTACAGAAAAGTGCACCACCCACAATATTAGAGTTGATCACTCTATTTTCAGGTGGTGAATTTTTGACCCGAAATCATAAAATAGAGTTCAAAAAACACTATTTGGTAAAGTGGTCCATATTGAGCCACATGCAAAACTTAATTTAGTGTGGTTAATTCTGATAGAGAATGCTAATAGCAATATGTGGTGTATATAAGTGTAATGACGAAATTTTTCCACTACAAATTTGCTGAGGGAAATTACAAATACACATAAGCAAAATATTGTTTGCAATTCCACAATCCATTGCTCTACACGTAATCTGTTTGCTCAGAAATGTTTGGGAAAAGTAAAATCTTAAAAATGCTTGAGGGTGAAAACACAAAACAAACAGCCCAAGGGTTACACTCATACATACAGACTGATGTTTTTTGGTTCTTTCAAATATAAACCTTTTCGCTTACTCTATACTTCAAACGTTTTAAAGGGACTTTGAATATTTGATGGGCGACCGTATTAGTTAAAAAGGCAACATGTATACCGATAGAATCTACTGACACTCCTGTGGCAAACTTGTCTGCTCGGACATCAGGAGCGCCTGGGCGTTAACCCTAAAATACATTCTGGTAACCACTATCCTGTTATGTAACAGTACCTCACAATGATCTGCATACAGGCGCATCCAGAACGGCAGTGGATATGTTGGCCTTTTAGCTTTCTGAGATGCCCTACATTTGACTCGACCACAAATAATGATAGGCAACCTAAGTGCAAGGGCTCTCAGCAAGTAGCTTATGTAACTCCGTAAATCCTGAAACCTGGGCAACACTTCCTTTAGCATACAATCAACTGCTTTGCTAAAGGCAAATCTAATTGGAGTTGACGAGCATACCTAGCTGAGAATCTCCATCTGTTTGACATGCCGTCAGATATCCAAGTGGAATTGGTCTTTGTTGTTGAACCGCCTCTTGAGCTAGATTGAGAAATTCCTTCCTGGCTGTTTGCCTGCGTTCTGCAACTTTGACTGACAACCGATTGACCTCCGCTTGTAGCTTGTCTACTTCTTGCCTCAAGGCGGCTTCCTCTGAATCTGGGTACAGGGCAGCAACAGATAAACTGTAAAGCTTAGGGTTACCTGCATCTTTGTGCAGACTCAGAGAGGTATATACACGCATGAGTAGCAACCAAAAGGGGAAGCAAAGATTGACCCGGATGAGTAGCATGATGACCAGCAGACACTCTATAAGCATGCGACCAGCGGCAAAGGAGATCGTCTTCTAGCTCCGTCTATATGAACAATGATAAGATTCCATGTTTTTGTGTCATGTCAGAAACATTAACTTATTTATTGCCAAAAGATAATATATTCGTTTGATTCAAACTCCAAGGGACAATTCAACTTGTAGAATTACATTGTCTCTCGCACTTTCATGTCAATGGGTCTTCTGGAATTACAGCAGGTTCAATCACTCGTACTTGGGCCCTTCGATAAGATACAGGCAACTACCGCATGAATAATTGGGTCAAAACCTATTCAACCTCTTCACCTGATCAGGGTAACAGTAAAGTCAAGTTCCGCCTTCCCTCGCTGCAATCACACTGTTAACCAATGCTAGGAAAAAAGATAAAAGGCTCAAGAGCTAGTGCACTGCTTTAAAAAACGGTTGGTCCTAATGGAAATATATTATCTACACACTTTAATTTCCGTCATTGACACTACGGCTACTTTGCACAGCAAAAAAAGTGGAACTGCATGTTCACCAGAAATTGACCTAGTCTTGAAGAACGGACAAGAATGTGTATGGATTGTGAAGTGCAAGCTACTGGATGAATTTATTATTTGCTTGCTTAGTTTTTGCTGAAACCTGCAGGATATTTGCTAAAAAAAATAGGTATTCGTCCTTGTCCACTCCTTGTTGCTTCATTGAAAATTGATTGAGAATTCCCGCGAACGTCAATCTTCCTAAACATTGATAAAGCTTCTCATACATTCTCTGTCGTGTAATATAGCTGACAATCATTCCCAGCTCATTCTCACATTTGAATTTAGAAGTGAACCCCAATAGTTCCTACGAGGTTAACTGTAATGTTGACAGAAAGACAAACATGTTCTACGACCTCAGAAGCTACAGCCCATGGGCCCATAGTGTCTCGCCCTTCACAAACAGTATATTACTCACCTGAAGATTGTGCAAGATGATGATCAGAAATCGCCATCGGAATATTTTCATCAACTTTTCCTAACGGATGTATTATTATCTTAACATCTGGATTCCTTTGTGAGCTCTCCACCACCACTGCTCCTGCCTTAATCTGATCAATTATAATTTTCTCCGTGAGCTTTAACCTCTTAGCGATCTTTTCCGATGTCCTCTTTTTCTCAACGTCTTCAACTTCTGCAAGTTTGTTCTCCTTATTTACCTCGTCACCAAACTCCTGCAACGCAGCACTTAATCTCTTTTGAATAACTGTAAGGGCATCCTCCCTAATCATCAGAGGATCCATTCTAGTGATATTGATTTACGCTGAATTGCTCAAAAAACCGACAGCTGGCCGCCTTCGCAGCTGTAAGTTTGCAAGGAAGCGGAGACAAGATCCTTCACACTTTCCAGCAAACGCAGACATCCTACTGCAAGTATTTCAAAACTGGTGAGTCCATGAGAATGCAGTGCAAAGATATCTGCGGAAGGAAAAATACAAATGGTTCATAAAGTACATCACGAATGTCATAAACCCGTACTTTCTGTAGCATTTGAAACTTTTTGTACTCTTATTTCTGTAATTTTTTAAGGGCATGACGTCATCGTTTTCAGGTTTTTCGACAATTTCATGCCTCTGAGGGGAATACCGTTGGCATGAAACGGACGGTCGGAAAAGCGTGCCGCACAATGTGGAAATTGCAACGGCTTATATTTTTAAATCTGAACACGTTCAGAGTGATACTACATGTTTTTATTTGGCTTGATTTTTAGGTCAGACAGCTTATACAAAACGACTTTACAGCGGTTTTAACCGAATTAACGGGCGGTCGATTCAAAATGTACTGTCCACCGCCCATCGCTATTGTAATCCATCTAAGGGTACGTCCCCATGTGTTAAAGTATCTACTTTTCTCTGTCTTTTTGCCCTAAAATTCAGGGAACTTTGACAAAAACTTTAGCCGTACAAGAAAATCATGTTTACCAAAGTACAGTGAACGTCAATTCAAACTTTGAATGTACGGCGTGTTTGTCGTCACGTGAACGCATTTTGGCGTTTTCCCCTTTTCGACCCCCGGGCAAGAGAATCCAGCACATAAAAAAACTTCATCAAAAATCACCTCGAGGGGGTAATTTTAGTTCAAGTACCGCCCAAACAGCGAATGAAAAACGACCCAGGCATGCGCCACACGAGAGCGGACATTTTTGGACGAGGGAGAGTCCTCGCTATTTTTCTCCGTGCCCGTCACGCGCATGTACGGAAAAAAATATGCAAGGGTCTCGGACCTCCGCTTTCATTCATGGTTCCTTTGGATGATTTTTCACCGCCGTCGCCTTTCCCCTCTCCCTCTCACACTATCACTTTTATTTCACACTTTTTTGAATCAGACACGATAATACTGATATAAAATGAAAGTTCTTTTAAAAATATTATTTTTGAAATTTTTTAGGTTTTTTTTTAATGGCAAGTCGAGTGAGAAAAATAGAAAACACAATTTTCTTGAAAGTAAAATATAGTCATAATAGCACAGACTAAGTTTTTTCACACTTTATTTTCACTATCACACTCTCCCTCTCCCCTTTCCGCTGCCGCCACTTTTTAGTAGGTTTCCTTGGTACTTACTTTCGCCTCCAGGCTCTGGGAACGTATAAAAAAAGGCATGTACGCGCACTGCCCGTGCCTCTTTTTATCGCTCCTGAGAGGGAGCAGGTTTTTACAGGCGAGAGCACACCGCGTACGGACCCAGCAAAAAGTAAGCGACAAACCCGCCATG